>BHFT01037282.1:0-15122 GCA_004320025.1 Laticauda laticaudata
TTTGCTCACCTGGGGAGCCATAGAAATCATTCCCCTCTCTTAACTTACCTCTCACGGACTTCAAAGAAAGAGAGAGAGAAAAGGGCTGAACAAAAACCCCTCACGTGTGAATGCACACAGCCTCTCTCGAAGGTTTGCAGGAATATCCTTTAATAGATAATATAAATTTCGAATGACTTAGGTAATATCATGGGAGGTGGGCTGGGGGAGCCGGTGCCAATTGCTAATCTAGCTTTCTGACTAGATTCATTTCCTTGTCTGCAATATTAATCCAGCTTTTCCTCTGGGGACTGAAAGCGAGTCCATGCACTCCTTTGGCCAATTTCCCCACCACCACCTTAGTTTCGTGAGCTGGACCACAGCTCCCAAACATCCCCAGTTGTTTGTAGCTCGTGGCCATTTAATATTATTGCGCGGGGGGAGAAGGGAAACAAACCACGAACTCCTGCTCTTTCCGCAAAGTTAGACGCTAAAATCCAACCCAGCCGTATCATCACCCCCCTTCCTGCCCCCCTCCACTTCTTACCTGTCTTCCCGGAGGGTTGTATCTATGGATTGGGGGGGGGGGGANTTGGGGGGGGGGGGGAAACCCACTGTGCTTTCCTCTCTATTGCATCCAAGAAAATCCAATAAACAGAATAAAGCTGGAAGGAACCTTGGAGGTCTTCTAGTCCAGCCCCCCTGCTCAAGCAGGAGACGCTATTCCGTTTCGGACAAGTGGCTGTCCAGTCCCTTCTTAAAAATCTCCAGTGATGGAGCGCCAGCGGAAAAGTTGCCAGCCTGCCAGCCGCTCACAAAGATCACGTTTAGATGCCTTCCCACATTTTCTAAACTTTTGCTTTTCTCGCCTCTTACTGCACCCGTTCGCCAGGAGCATTCTCTCTCTCTTTCTCTCTCCCTCTCCCCCTCCCTCCCTCTCTCTAGCCAAGGAAAGCGTGGCGCGGCCACGAGATCAGCCGACCGCGACAATATCGAATTGGTCTATGGCCGCCGCCGCCGCCGAGGCTTAAAATACGTATCTCGAAACCACAAATCCAGGAAAGCGTTTTGGAGGAATTTATTTGGCTCCGGATTGCAACGCGGCGATCGTTGGAGAAGGAGCGCCTCCTCGTGGGTTGACTAGGTCCTCGCGTGGGGAGAAGGTGCGTCCCTGAGGCCGACACCTGGGCCCATGTCAAGCTACCAATAAATGGAAATATGACGTAACTCAGGGTTGAAATGAAGGGTCCTTGGTGCTCTCGGAGGTTGGTCGTTTTCTGGCAAACTGGGTCACATCATCAATGCAACCCCATTCCCCTCTTTTCCATTTCATGTATTCATAACCATGTTTATACTTATACCTGTTACCTAATAATCGCTTGACAAAATAAATAAAATAAATAAAAATAAAAATTTTCAGGAAATTAATTACAATTAAAGACGTTTTGCTTCTCAACCAAGAAGCTTCTCATCTTGGATGAGAAGCGAAATGTCTTCAAAGCAAAACCACAAAGTCTACTTGCCTTTTTAAAAAAGCATCATTGGAACAACCATGACCTGGAGCACTGAGAATCTCCATAGACAATTAAAATTAAAATTGCTAGAACTCCAACAACACACAAAACCACAAGCTAGCCAAATATTAAACATAAACACAGGGCAGGGTGTGGGATTGATGCAGACTATTAGGGAATGGTTTCATAAGGCATGCAAAAGAAAAATTGCATAAAGTCATTTTTGAGTAAACCATGGTGAGTATCTTTTGTTCAGCATTCAGGATGCATGAATTCATGCAGGATGCATGAAACCCCATTGTTAAGTTTCCCATATCTGCACTACACACCTGCAAAATTCCTACTTGGCCTGCAGATGGTAGCCCAGAGATCAAACATTCTCACTGCTGCCCTCTCGTGATGATCTGAATGTTTGCAGCAGAGGTGGTCTTCAGCAGGTTCTGACCAGTTCTGGAGAACCAGTAGCAGAAAGTTTGAGTAGTTCAGAGAACCAGCAAATCCCACCTCTGACTGGCCCAGCCCCCATATGTTCTCTGCCTCCCGAGTCCCAGTTGATTGGCTGGGTCTCCTTTTGTTGCCCTGCACAGGAGAATGGAGCTGGAAAGCAGGTTAGTGGGGTGGGGAGGGAATGGGGTTTTGCAATAACCTTCCCTTGCTATGCTCACCAAGCCACACCATGCCCACCAAAGCACGCCCACAGAACTGGTGGTAAAAAAAAATTGAATCCCACCACTGGTAAGGGCCACGTTGCAAAAAAAATAAAATAAAATACGCAGTCCATTGTTAAAAACCATAGCTTTAGCATGTGTGTGTGTTTTTAGACCCATTGCTAAAGGCTAGGATCTGGGGTGCTTTTCCTCCAAACTGAAGAGGACTGAACTTCTAAAGAAAGAAACAAGAGTTTCCAGAATGTGAAAAGAAGCTGGAAGATTATGGCATGTCTCATAGAAGTGCCCCATTGGTTTTTCAAAGCACGGTTGCTAGTCAGCTGTCGCTGTTGTTCCCTCTGGCATCTGGAGCTAAAAGAAAAGAACACCACGGAGCCACCATGCATGCACCATTCGGACTGCAGAATGCCTGCTCTGTCCATGCACTCCAAGTCAGCAGTAAATCCAGCTCTTTAGCAGCCAGTTTAATAATTAAGTCCTGAGGCCATGAAGCTCAGTGGCCAAGACAAGGGAGATGCCCACGCAAAGCCAAGCCCAGCCTTTGAAGGCAGCAGGTGCAAAACGCCTGCCAGACCACTGAAAATAATAGGGAATGGAAGCGTAATTATGTTCTTCCTTCCCAAAGGTTAAATTTAAAAGAAAAAGAAGGTAGCTGGTCTTTAAAAGCTAATGCTGATGGGCACCCTTTTTTTTTTTTTTTGCTTTTAGCAACTGGCAGGAAGTTATTGAGTGAGACAAAGGAAGGTGCACCGCCTACTTGTGTCTTGAACACTTCTGCGTAAATATGCCAAGAACAATCTTTATTTTGCAACGTAGGGCTGTTCCACAGGCTTTGCAGTGGAGAGCTTGCCTTCCTACAAGCTGGGCAGGATGATTGCTAAACTGGATTTATTATTCACCACAATTATTTATTTATTTGTCAAACATGTATAAGATAACAAATATATTATAGTTGAAAGGATCCCCTACCTCAGTTCTAATTTACATGAAAGCTGGAACATGACCACTGAAGTAAAAGCAAGGATAGAGAAAGCTCGTACAGCAGTCTTCAAAATGAAAAAGTCTTCTGCAATAAGCCTAAGATTGAAAATCAGGCTTGTCAGAGGTTAAACAGAGTTGGAGTAGAGATTTGGTCTCTGACAGAAAGCCACTTGAAGAGACTAGAAGCATTTGGAATGTGGATTTATAGGCAGCTGTTACGTATAAGCTGGGTTGACAAAATCAGAAATGAGGAGGTGAGAAGCTGCCTGGGAAAGCCAAGGGAAACCATCAAAACCATAAAAAAAGCAAAAGTTAGAATATTTTGGACATGGGATGTGACACCCAGAAAAATACGGCCTACTTCACTTAATCCTCCAGGGAAAGATTGAAGGCAAATGAGGTCCAGGCAGAAGAAGAACATCATGGCTTCCAAATCTAAAGGGACCAGTTTGGACAAAACTCAATGACATTTTTTCATGCGGCTGTTGATAAAAATAGGATCGCCAATGTTTGATGATGGATATGGCACAAGAAGATGATTATTTTTCTCCTGAGCAAGCCTAGAGTAACCCAATTCATCCGGCCAGCTGGAAAACACAGGCCGTCTTGATTTACAACCATTCATTTAGTGACTGTTGAAAGTCACAATGGCTCTGAAAAAGATGAGTTGCATCCGGTCCTTGTGCTTTATGACTGCCGTGGCATCCCCGTGGTCATGTGAGCAATCCCCAAATTGATTTGGCAACCAGCATGTATTTAGAACAGCTGCAGCAAACTGGGGTCATGTGGTTGCTATTTATGACCTTCCCAGCCAGCTTCCAACAAGCAGTCAATATGGGAGTTGGATTTGCTTAATGACTACATGATTCACTTAACAATTTCCCTGATTCACTTAACAACCAAGACAAAGAAAAAAAAAGACCGTAAAATCTGGTGCAACTCTCTTAACAACCACTTATCTCAGCAATGGAAATTTTGGTCCCAGTTATCACAAGTTGATACCAATAAAGGAATATTTGTAGCTCAGGGTTGAAATGAGGGATCCTTGATGGTCTCTGAGCTTGGTTATTTTCTTGCAGATGCTTCATTACCCAAACTAGGTAACATCATCAATGCTAGAAGGGAGTGGGGTTTGTGGAGTGGAGGAGGATTGTGGGGTTCTTGGTGCTCTCTGAACTTGCTTATTTTCTTGCAGATGTTTCATTACCCATCTAGGTAACACCATCAGTGCTAGTAAGGATGTTGTTTGCTGTCAGTTTATATTCTGGTGTCTTGCCTGTCTGTGTAAGTGGAGGGCAGTCTTAGAGATTATTTGGCTGGGCTGTTTACTGATGGCTCTTTGGCATAGCCTATGCCAAAAAGACAACCAACCAACCCAAAAGAGAGCAAAAAGGCTCCAGCACCTCTCCACTAGGAATCAGCAGCCTCATCAGCCTAGATTAACTCCCAGGTCAACTTCAGACCAGCAATCAAGTAATCAATACCCCAGTCCAGAAACTGCCAAAGAGCCATCAGTAAACAGCAAACATCACTCCTTACTAGCATTCAAAGGTGGTATTCAGTAGATTCTGACCAGTTCTAGAATTTTGAGTAGTTTGGAGAACTGGCAAATCCCACCTCTGAAATGGTCCAGCCCCCATCTATTCTCTGCCTCCTGAGTCTCAGCTGATCAGCTGGGTCTTCTTTGGTTGCCCTGACAGGAGAACAGAGTTGGAAAGTAGGTTAGTGGGGTGGGAAGGGAAGGGAGATTTTTACAGTATCTTGCCATGCCCACCAAGCCACACCCATAGAACCGGTAGTAAAAATTTTGAAGCCCACCACTGCTAGCACTGATGATGTTACCTAGTTGAGTAACCAAAGGTCTGCAAGGAAACAACCAAGCTCAGACAGCACCGGAGACCCCTGGTGTCCCAAAATGAGGACCCCAACTAAATGCACCCCTCCAACTCAATGGTCCTCATGCCTCAACTCCGTTCTTCTCCGGGCTCGTTTTTTTTCCAGGCATTTAACCCAAGAAGCCTCAGCGTAGCTAATTTACGCGGCGTTTACGCTGGCTCATCCCAGCCGATCAGTTACATATCCTGGAGAGTTTGCAACCTTGCGACGATCGCTACCTGCATCCCCTTCCCTTTTAGTCCTGCGGGCCATTTTGAGGCCGGCACCTTTTCTTTTCTTTTTTTAATCAATGACCAGGTGAGAGTGCACGTGCCGCGCCTTGGCAGCCGAGCCCGCCTCCCCTGGGGAGGGGGGGGGGCGGTTGGAAGGGGCTCGGCTTCTTTTTGTGTGCGGTGCGTCCCAGCCTCGAGACTCCGTGGGACGCCTGGCAAGCTTGACCATGGGTGGGAGGAAAAGCGGCCGGAGCCCGGCGGATGCCCCTCGCCTGCTCTCCAGCTCCGAAGCCAGCGGAGCATCGTCTTCCCGGCACGCTGTCCCCTTAAAAGGGCCCGGCCGTTGCCCCGCGCAGGGCGTGTTTGCGCAAGTCCTTCTGGCCGGCCGGCTCCCTTCTTCGGCCCTGATGGCCGCGGCGAGCGTTTCCACGCCGGAGTCGGACAGCGGGCTGGCCTCGGACCTCTTGTGGAGCCCCTTGGCCAGCCCGAACCTCCGGAGATCCCTGCGGGAGAAGGAGGAGCTGCGCCAGCTCAACGACCGCCTGGCCGCCTACATCCAACGCGTGCGGGCCTTGGAGGCGGCCAAAGCGGCGTTGCATCTCCGCCTGGGCCGGTACGAGGAGGACAGCAGCCGCGACCTGGGCTCCCTGCGGAGCAGCTACGAAAGGGAGCTGGCCAAGGCTCGCCAGGCGTTGGAGCACCGCGCCTTGCAAGAGGCGGCCTTGCAGGCGGCAGCGGACTCGTTGCGCGAAGAGCACCGGCAGCTTCTGGCCAGGTCAGTCCGGCGCCGGAGAGCCGCTTTCCAACGGGCCCGCAACGGGCTGGGTTCCCACGGTCCCGGGGGAGAAGGGAAACGCGGATGGCCGTTGCTTCACTCCTCGGGCCGGCCCTGTTGTGCCAAAGCAGGTTTTCCTTGACAAGCCACAACTCCCGTTTCGACAAAACCGGCAGTGACACCCACAAAAGGGAGTGGAAGGAAGGGGAAGCCCGGTTCACACAACACGCAAAAACCCTTTGCTTGCTTTTTCAGCCATTAGGCTACTTGGATAAATTGGATGAGAGCCAGTTTGGTGGCTAAGGTAACTGGCCTAGAAACTAGGTAGCAATGAGTTCCAGGCTTCCCTTTCCCTTGAAGGAACAGGGTTGGAGAAAAGTAGACCTGGTTGCTAGGAATAAGGCACAACTTGGTTGTGACACATGAGCTGTCAATAGGCGTAAAAGCTGGCTTGGGTGCTTTTGGGCCAGTCCTTCATCCTCTCAATCCATCCCACCTCATAGGGTTATTGTGGGATCTCTCTCTCTCAGCGAAATACCACTGACGCATCATCACGAAATCTCCAGAACCATAAAGCTTACAAACTTGAAATTTGGCACATATATTCCTCTTGGCTTCTAGGTGCTCACTAAGAAAGGATTTTTCCAAATGGCCATCAGAGCATTAGTATTTTGTCTATTATTATTAACACGGTCTGATGCCAAGGAGTTCTACTCCCCCTCCCCACCTGAAAAGAAATCTGTTCCAAATGCAAAACACAAGCAGAGGAAACAAGCAAGAGGAGAACGATGTTCAGTTCAGTTTTATTTTCACAGCAGCAAACAGCTTTTTAAGAATAGGTTGAGCCACGCCCAGAACAGTAAAACCAGCCCAGGCTCCTTGCTGTCTCCTTGCTCACACAAGCGAAATACTGTTTGAGTTTCCAAAGCGCCTCAAATCCTTTCCCACACTGACAGGACACTAGCCAGATGAATATCGATGGATGTGGGTGAGGCAGAGGCGAGAATTATCCCCTTATTTTCCTCCCAAAAACTAAGCCCACACACTATAATTTCAATAGTGAAGCATGGGTATCCAAGGGTGAGCCAAAAACAAGACAAGCCCATGATAGAGAAAAAAACTCAGCTGGATAATTTTTTGTATGTGTTAAAGCCCATGTCCCACTGCACGACCAACGGGATGCAAAAGGATGTAAAACGGACAAAAGAGCTGCCATCCATTGGAAAACGCGATGCATCCCGTTGTGTACTCACTGCATAGTGTTTTCATACGCTCTAATCCCGTCAAACATCCGTCTACTGCTATTTCATCCGCTCAAAAAGTTTTTGAAGCTCCACAAAACCTTTTTAGCAGATGAACTTTCCGCCGCGTACAGATCTACATTCCGTGACACGTACGGGCAACAAACGTTCTAACGTCCGTTGTCATCCGTTACACGTCCGCTGTATCCTCTAGGCATCCTCTGGACATCCCTCAACTCACATTCTGCGCAGCTGAAAGCGGAAAGAGGGAGGAAGCGAAAGGTCACGGAACATCCACACAGCGTTAGTAGCACAGAAATAGAAAGGATGTAAGCGGATGCATCTCGTAATATAAAGCATTAAAACGGACAAAACGTTTGTATTCTGGGATGTATCTCGATATTAGGTTCTGGAGTGTGTCTAGAGTATGTAGAAGGACACCTAGCGGAAAAACCGATATTTCCTATAAAAAAGGGGGAGAAAATCACCTGGATCTCAGTATGATTCCAGCAGCCGTGGTGTACAGACCTTTCACCCTTGCTCTTGCTCTTCCACATCATCCATTGATTCTCCACATGGATCATCACACACTCCTTATCGTAGCTCTGTATCATTCAACACACAAGACCCAGCCCTCTTCAGACTGTTTCACCTTTTCTACGCAGAGGAGAAGAAGGAGACGTTCAAAGTCTGTGTGGGTCCGAAGATGGATCGGGCGAAGAAGAATGAAGTTTGGGCTGTATGACAAGCTGATGGCTGGAGCTGAGGAACAAAGACCCTCGTGCATTCAGCACTTCAGATGAAGATTGCCACCCAGCCATGTTTGACGAACTTGTGGAGCGCGTCTGAGGACCCGGTTGACCAAGCCAAGCACCAACTCCATCCCAGCCTGGACCCTGGACTGAAGGTGGCATGACTCTGTGCCACCTGGCCTCAGGACCACATACAGAAACATGCAGTATGCCTGGAGGGGTGCCACACAACAGCATCAGCACCCACCACTGAAGAAGGCTGGAGGAAACTTGCAGACAAGTGGAATCAGATGTGGAACCTTCCCCACACAACGCTGTTGGAGCCATAGATGGGAAGCACGTGGCTGCAAAGCTCCAGCCAACTCAGGCTCCCTCTTATCACAACTATCAAGGTTCTTCAGTATTCATCCTCTTTGCCATGGTTGATGCTGACTACAAGTTCATGTACATCGATGCTTCAGGCAATGGGTCTACTTCAGATAGCCAGATATAAACGCCAGTGACCTCAAGGATGGGCTGGAACGCAACCTCATCATGGGCTTCCCAGATCCAGAACCCTGCCCAACGAACACAAAGATATGCCCTACTTCATCCGTGGGTGATGACGCCTTCTCCCTCAGAACCTACCTCATGAAGCCCTACAGTTCCAGATACCTCACCCACGTGAAGAGAGGATTCTTCAACTACAGCTGTCCAGGGCAAGACGGATGGTGGAGAACGCCTTTGGCATCCTGGCCAACAGATTCAGTACTTCTCTCACCACCATGCCAGCATCACCCAGGGACTGTGAAGAGCATCGTGGAAGCTTGCTGCAGTCCTGCACAATCTCATGCGCTCCCGCTACCCAGTGTTGCAGAACAGGCTTTGTGACCGTCAACGAGGGAAATGGGGACATGGAGCCTGGTGAATGGGAGGCTAAGGACGAAACCTGATAGACAACTGTGGCATGTGCAAGGCCCCAACAGAGCTTCACGTGAATGGGAAAGAAGCAGGCAACTAATTGAACCACGTGCGCAACTCCCAGCTGGAGCAGTGAGTTGGCAAAGACAGGATGATAGATGATTAATGGATGCTTCCTTGAAGGCTGTTGCATAACATGATGAGAATTGTGCCTATGATGTTGAGTGGCCCTAACAGATGAATAGGGCATTAATAAAGAGCTTTGTTTCATTTAAAAATGCTGATTTGATCATGATGAATAAATTGTTTTTGATAAAAAGAGGGCCATATGTGTGGCAGCCTGGGAGGGTGGACCATACAGTCCCCACTTAGCTTGCACTGGAGGTTTATCTATCCTCACAGCTATCCTTACCCATCCCACAACTATCCTTTACCAATCCTACAACTATCCTTACCTATCCCCACAAGCATTGCAAGTGCTTAACCCTTTTTTCAAAGTTTCACCAACACTTTATTAAGTAATAAAATTGAAACACAAGTGTGTGAAGCAAAGAAACCTTTATTAAAAACTGTCTTAAGTAAACGTAATGACTTTATTAAAAAAGCAAAACAATCCAATGTAAAGTGTCTTTAAGCAAACATAGGTGACAGGTAACAACTCAGTCTCGGCACTATTCTCATTCGCACTCTGAGTCATGCCCATGGCTCTCAGATGTAAAGGGGCCAGGGGACTGTGGAGGTGGCTGTGGCTGGAGCGCTGTCTGAGGTGCCATTGGGTGCCTGGCCCCAAGAGTAGAACAGGGGATGGTTGTGTTCAGGAAGCTCTCAGAGAGCTGACTCGGTCCATGAGCGTTGAAGAGGCCTTTCCTCAAGGACCTGGGATGTCAGGCAACAGTACTGATGACAGATTTTCTGTTGAGGGCTTGGCTGTGGGGTGAAGGAAGGAGGAGTGTAGTGGGGCTGTCTGCGTTGCAGCTGGGTGAGGTGAGGCGTCTGTCGGTGCGATGAACCTGGGCTGACTGCGGAAGGGCTGCCCTCTGCTTGTGGTACTCATAGCGACTGGTAGGTGAGGCTGTTGAAAGCCGTGGAAGGTCTGTGCACATCACCTGGGGTGGAGGAGCAGTCCCTGACTGGTTCGGAACAGGTTCCAACTGGGCCTGGAGGGTGGTGCAGCAGTGCTGTGATTTCCTCCATCACCTGGTACTGGGCCTCTGGGCAGCGTCCATGAAGGTCCTGGCTCACGTACGTGATGAAAGAGCTTGCAGTTAGAGGATGGCATATCGCTGTGGACGCAGCTGAGAGAGAAGATCTGTGCTGGTCTTGATTGTGTCCCTGATCTCCAGCAGGACAGTGTGGCTTCTGGCCCTCCAGTCTGCCTCTCTGCCTGCTTTCTTTGAGGGTGGAGCTGGGGTGGGTGTGGGTTGGTTCTCTGGCTGCTGCCTCTTGCTCCATTTGAGACAGGGGACTCCATGTCCTCTGGCATGGGGAGTGCAACTGTCGAGGGGGTCTCTGCCATGGGCCCTCCAAAGACACCTGCCTGGACAGGGTAGCTGTCTCCTGGCTGGAAGACGAGTGGCTGTCTGTGGGCTGTCTGAGGGAGAGGGTTGACAGAGGGGCTGCTCCTCGGTGGCGGACCTCACCCTCCAGGAAGCTGCACTTGGCCATGATGATACATCTCCCGGTCAGTGAGCTTGACAGCGGCCTGGCCAGATTTCTTCAGGTGCAGCTTGCCATACCAGGTGTGCATGTGTTTCCACCATCCAGGAGTACATCTGAAGTGTAGCCGAGGCTGCTCCACCTTCTCTCCCACAATGCCTGCTTTCCGCTTGGTGTCACGATAGAGCCTGTGGCCCTTCCTCCACAGGTATCGTTCTCCCTCAGCCATTCCAGGCACCTCCTCCTCATGGTCCTCGAAATGGAGTACTGTTTCCTCTCTCCCTTCTCCTTGCCTTGCCTCTTCCTCCCTTTGGCAGGGGCTTCTAGGGCCTTCAGCAGCAGGGCTTTGAGGGCCTTGGGGCTGTCCACCACAGCAGCAGCAGCAGGAGGACAGCAGCAGGAGAAGCACCAGCAAGCAGCACCACACCACCAGCAGCAGGAGAAGCACCAGCCAGCACCAGCACCAGCAGGAGAAGCACCAGCAGCAACCACAGAGAAAGCACCAGCAGCAGCAACACCAGCAGTTTTCAGAGTCAGCGCCAGGGGCGTGGGATGGTGTTCTGTCCTTCTTGCCAGGGGCTGGCAGGAGTAGGTACAGGCTTTCCTTCTTCCCTTGACTGTTGAACCATGGTGTTCTTTCAAAATGTCTCTGGCAGCAGGTCTTTCCTCTGAATGCTGACTGCTTGCGAGCTGCATCCTTTTATATCTGCGGAGCTGACGCAATTCATCTCCCCCGCATGCGCATGAATGCTTTTTGCATCTGCTACGCATCTGCTATGCATCCTATAGGTGTCCCTGATGCATGCGCATCATCCGCTATGCATCCGCCCTTCCGCTACACGTCCGCTTCACTACTTTTCTCCCGGAAGCCCTTCGGATGTGTCATTCGCTTCCATCCGCTGTCATCCGCTAGGCTTCCTACGAACAGTCGCTTTACCATCCCCCGCTACATCCTCTCCATGTCCGTTCCTTCCGTTGTTTTCCGTTCTGTTTATGCAAATTTGGGGCACTGTTTGAGAGCGGATAAACAACGGATAGAGCCACCCCTGAAATTTTGCTCGTCCGCTGTGTCCTTTTTGCATACGTTTTGCATCCGTCGGCCAGTGTGACCTCGCCTTAAGTAGGTGTCAAGTTGCTGTTGCCTGGATCTCAGTATTAAAACTGTTAAAAGGCTTGTCGTATTTGTAAACACAGAGGCTTCTGTTTGTGAACAATCCTAGGTAAACTTCTTCAAAGCCAATCCCTCTGGGCAACAGCACCCTGGGTTGAATTTCTTTCCATATGCTTTGAATTGTTGCGGGCTGACATCAAAAACTCAGCCTTTCTTTCTGAATTAGGCATTTCATCATCTGTCCATTAGTTGTTTAATCTGGAAAACAACAATCATAATTTCTGATTTGCCAATTTTGGATATACAAAATAACCTCTCTCCATACTGAAGAATTGTGGTCCGATAAATATTGATAAATGTTTATAAATAGTGATGTTATTTAAAACAGATATCACTTCATTTTGAGTTGGAAAATATCAGCAGCAAAGGAACTCTTTTTCAAGGACAATGCTGAAAATGAAAAGTTGGGAATTCTGTCCTAATCACCATAGAATCTTACCTGTCTGTTTCCAAAAGTAGGCAGTCTAGACTCTAGAGAGATCCCTGTATTATAGGCAAAATATAATAAAATAGCTTTAACTCTACATATGTGGATCCAGTTGTTTGCACCTGACGTTACTGCAATATATGATATGTTAATCGTTATCAATAAAATTCAAATAGTACTGCAGATGTGCCTCTACTGATCGCATAACTAACAGAAAGCATATTCTGGCTGGTTGAAGAAGGTTAGTGGTCCCTGAGGGCCAAAATTCTTCTGAAGTTTTCTTTTCCAGTTATCCTTTTAAGATTCTCTGCTGAGGAGGCAGTTGCCATGGACACAAATGCTGATTTAGATTTGCCCTACGTAGTAGCAGCCTAGCATCTCTGGCTATCTGAGAGTGAACGTGGTGGCATAGTGGCTGTCCAGATCATGTATAATCCTGGTTAATTTAACCTTGTTTACTGGAACTGGTTTTCTATGTATAGTACAATCACAGGATGCAGTGAGGTTGATTAACGGCTTGCTCNTTAACGGCTTGCTCATGTGGCTCAGACAGTGTTACTGACATTTCTTTTATAGATTTGTGAAATATCATTTGATAAAATTGGGTCTCTCTGCTTTACGTTCAGAAGGTTAGAGGCTAGACTGGTGTTTCACATTACACTAAGCTGTGGTTTGTGGAATCAGTACAGAAGCCCGAGCCACACCATCTCCTAAGTGTTACTCATGGGTTGGATTCATGCGATGAGCAAAATAACCAATGTGCAAACTTTACAGCTTAGTGTACTAGACAAGCAAGTGATCAGCTAGCCTTCCCAAACCAAGCTTTTAGCTGTTTTAAAGAACACACCACCTTAATACACCAAGCCATCTTCTGATGCATCTCGCTTTGTTTGCAGGAACGCTAAAAAAGAACATGAATTAAGTTCGGCAATTGCTCGAGCGAGAGATCTGGATGCTCGGCTAAACTCCAGAGAGGCTGAACTGGCGACCGCTTTACACACGCAACAGAATTTGGAGAAAGAGCTTCAAGAATCCAAGGAGCAAACCATCTCTGTAAGGGGTTAATCAGAGAAATCTCAACCGTCTTGTTAAAATTGTGGGGTCTTTATTATCTATCCTGCATTTTTATTTTGCTTTTGGGTTTATTTTGCTATGCTGGATTTGGGGCAGGTAAGGATTCTGGATCTCTGAATGGGGGAAATCTGGATTCCTACAGTACAGATAAGTTCTTGACCTACGATCACAATGGAGCCCCAAAGTTCCATTGTTAAGGCTCGGTTGTTAAGTGAGTTTTGCCCCATTTTACAACCTTCCTTGCCACCGATGTTCAATGAGTCAGTGCAGTTGTTAAGTTAGTACCAGTGTTGTCATGTGAATCTGGCTTCCCCATTGTCTTTGCTCATCAGGTCGCAAAAGGGGATCAAATGACCCCAGGACATTGCAACCATCATTAATATGAGTCAGTTGCCAAGCAGCTGAATGCTGATCATGTGACTATGAGGAGGCTACAATGGTTGCCTTAGTAAGACCACACCTAGAGTAGCGCATCCAGTTTTGGTCACCACACTATAAAAAGGATGCTGAGGCTCTAGAAAAAGTACAGAGAAGAGCAACAAAGAGGATTAGGGGACTGGAGACTAAAACATATGAAGAACAATTATAAGAACTGGGCTTGGCTAGTCTGGTGAAGAGAAAAACCAAGGGAGACATGATAGCAGTCTTCCAATACTTGAGGGGCTGCCACAGAGAGGAAGGGGTCAAGTTATTTTCCTAAGCACCCAAAGGCCAGACAAGGAATAAAGGAAGGAAACTGAACAAGGAGAGATTCAACCTAGAAATAAAAAGAAATTATCCGACAGTGAGAACAATCAGCCCGTGGAACAAAAGTTGCCTTCAGAAGTTGTGGGAGCGCCATCAGTTGAGACTTTCAAGAAGAGATTGGACTGTCAGAAATGGTGTAGGGTCTCCAGCTTGGACAGGGGGTTGGACTAGATGACCTACAAGGTCCCTTCCAACTGTGATTATATGTTAAATCTGTTGCAAGTATGAAAAACGGTCATAAGTCACTTTTCCCAATGCCATCGTATCTTTGAACCGTCACCAAACCAACCATAAGTCAAGCCTGTATCTGGGTTTGATTTCCTTGTGAATGAGGTCGACAGAGGCATAGAGTTTTCTATAATAATTGGGGAGGAGTATTAACAATCATACATTTGACCTTGAATGGACTTTCAACCTAAAAAGACACCCAGCCATCAGTCAAATCCCCTCCCATCAACAGAGCTCCAGAATTGTGCCACTCTTGGATGGCACTAAAAAACCTCATTCAAAAATTAATCCTTATTTGCTTTCCTAAACGCTCACCTAGAAATGCCTTAGAACAAGCGTACTCCTATATCTTAGGGGGAAGGTGACAGCTATATAATCCATGCTGGTTTAGAAATCTCCGCTGATGCCAACATCTTCATTAAGTTGCTTGTACTCCATGGCTTATTAACTGGCAGTTCTAGCTGGGTTAGTGAAATAATGTTCTGATACACAAAGTTGGCTTAGAATCATGCAGCAGGCGAAGCCAAAATAAACTACATTACATATTTTAGGGTGTGAGCCTAATCGGTCTTACATGCTGAAAAACATAGGAACACATGTTTGTTTTATCTACAATTAGTAAGAATAACAAAAGCTTGCATGCTGTTTTACAGCCTAAAATGATCTGCTGGAATAGGCTGACTTGAAATAGTTTGCCTTTAGGCTACAGAAGGAGGTGAATCTTTTTTTTTTTTTCACATAAATTTTTATTGGTTTTTAAAACAAACATAAACAAAACATAAAAACATCACACCAACTTCCATATATGTACATACAGGGTGCCGGTTAGTTTACAAAATTTTTTTGTGCTTCCATTTCGTAGTCTTCAATTACAATTACATTGTATATGATCTCGTATTTT
>BHFT01037285.1:0-13690 GCA_004320025.1 Laticauda laticaudata
TCCGAGCGGATGCGAGTTGCGCGGATGCGCAGCGGATGCCTAGCGGATATAGCGGATGCATAACGGATGCGTAACAGATGCGTAGCAGATGCATAGCGGATGCCGAACGAATTGGATATATTTTCCGTGCAAAAGTTTTGAGCAGCTCAAAACTTTCTGAGCGGATGAAACGTCAATAAACAGGTGCTGGACGGATAGAGAGGAAGCAAAATGGAGGCTGTGAGTACATCGCGTTCACCAACGGATGACAAGCTTTTTTGTCCATTTTACATTCTCTTTGCATCCGTTGGTGCAGTGTGACATGGGCTTTATGACCATTGCAGCATCCCCATGATCATGCGATCAAAATTCAGAGGCTTGGCAATTGATTCATATTAATGACAGTTGCAGTGTCTCACGGTTATGTTTATCTGCAACCTTTGGACAAGAAGAGTCAATGGGGAAGCCAGGTTCATTTAACAATCATGTTACTAACTTAACATTCAGTCATTCAATTAAAAACTGTTGCAGGAAAGTTCATGAAACGATGCAAAATAACAACAACTGTCTTATTTAGCAACATAAATTTTGGAGTCAGTTGTGGTTGTAAGTCAAGGATTACCTATACAACACCAGATCATAATATATAATGACACCCTGAATTTCAGAACTGTGTTTCTAGGGCATGAAGGGAAGAAAGTTGAGAACTGAAAGATGATGAAAAAAAGCTAAGTTTTTCAGAGAGTTTCCACCTGCTAAATTCCTTCCAAAATGAACAGGGTGGAAACGGGTACGATGAGAAAGGGCTAGAAAATTACAATAAATGGATTTAAGTTTAGAAATGAGCAGATCAGAATAGGCCCAATGTTTACCTGTGCACTTGGGGGCTTCAGGAAAGATTTATTGTCCAGCAAATTAAAAAAGTATTGCTGGGTGATAGATTCTGTCAAGCTTCCTCAAAATTAAAAAAAATATAGACCAGATCACTGTTAACTTTTACAATTTAGTGCAGTGTTTCTCAACTTCAGGAATTTTAAGATGTGTGGACTTCAAGTGAAGTTTGAAGTTCACAAAGCTTACAGTTGTCAAGTATGAGAAGTATTTTAGGGAGTCAAATGTAGCCTTAAATTGCTGCTACTCTGAGCTTTTTCCAACATAAATGTCAGTTGGACTTTATTCCAATTAACACTAGTCATCTTGCTGCAGAGCCGATAGGGGTGAAAGACCCAATTCCCTACAAGCAGACTTCATGGTGAAATTCTATTAAATCCTCAAATTAAAGTTGTCATTGCTGCCAGATTGCACTTACTATCAAGCACTAATCTCTCCCAGATATCTCCAATATTGCCTCGTCATGCCTATTCTTTCCATGAGGCAAAATATAAAATATATTTGGCACTGCCATTACTCATCTCATTTGGGTCCAATATAGCCTAAAAAGAATGCTGTATATATTACTTGGAGCTGTGTCTTTAAAATGGAAAAAGAGAAACTTTAAGATGTGCGGGCTTCAACTTCCAGAAATTTCCAACCAGCAGGAACTGGAACTTGAAGGCTGGACAAATTTGAAAAACAAAACATTGGTTCAATGGAAGACTGTTCAAACTTTTTCAGGCCTAGAATTTGTCTTTATGGTCTCCCTGCATACAAGCAACAAAACAACAATCAACAATCTCAAATTCCTGGCACTCCTAATCAATTAGCAAAAGTCTACGGTAGTGATAAAAAAAATTGAGTGTCCCTATGTAATTTCACTCACTCCCACCACCACTCCGTATCAGTTCTGGGATTCCATAAAGTTTTTAAAATACTGTTTTAAACACTCTGGTTTTGAGCCCTAGGAGAAAAGTGAGTATAGTTCTAAATTATTGTCACTACATTATTATTGTCCCATCTACCTGATTAAGTGCTTGAATCAAGGGTGTGCTTGGATTTTCCCAGGTGTCCATATAACTTGGTTAGTCTTGTATGATAGCCACCATAGCTTAAAGAAACATGTTTGCTTGATCCAATCAAGACAATTTAAAAAAGAATGGGTTTTATTTTCTTCCATTTTGTTTTTAATTTGCTGAAGAAGTTGTTAATACCTCATAAGGACCTTGGAATAGAGTAAGATTTCCCAGTTAATATCTACCTTTAGGTTGATGGAACTATCTAAGGGGTTGATAAATGACTGGGACTGAAAAAGTTGATAAATATGTGGTGATTGATAAATTATAAGGCCGGGTGATATCAATTAATCTTTTGGGGTCTCTATAGAGTTCCATGCCAGTCCCTAGTCTTGAGAGGTAGTTAGCAATGAGACAGTTAATTGGATAGTCATGTGCCATCATTAGCAGCCTAGAATTGTTGTTATGATTATGATTCTGTGTGTTATAATTAGATCTGCAGTTTTGAAATTGGTAGAAACTGAATAATTCAAGTCCTAACTGTTCTGTATGCAAATTGGGTTACTCCAAAACATGCAAATCTGATTGGTCAACTAAAGTAAGCATTGGATGGTTCACTTAAAGAACCAATCCAAATAAGTGAAAAAGGCGGCAAATTTGAACAGACTGCCATTAGGTTACAAGCCGGCAGGTCTAGACCTGTATAAAGGCTGACCGCAAAGTTCGCCAAACGTTCGTTTTTACTAACTCCCTTTGAATAAAGACTTTTAGTTGTTGCGAGACCCGGGTCTTAACCATCGTGTATTTTTCCGGAGACAAAACACTGGCGTACGAAGGTGGATCGTCCTGAACGCAGAAAAACTGCACACGGTGAATAAGAAGCCCAGATGACAACAAAGGATGCCTGGAAAACAAACAGCAACCCGCCCCGCAAGCCTTCCAACCCAACGAAGAGGATTGGGATTCCTATGGCAGACCAGCTTCACAATGTATCTGGAAAGCAATGAAAGTGGAAGGAATTTTCAGAAGCAACGTAAGAGGGACTGTGGTTCCTAACACACTGTGGGGCCAACGGTTTTCCAATGGCAAAGCGCTCTAGCCGAAAAGCCCCGAGATGTCAAACAAATAACGTGGCGCAGAATTGCAACGAATTCCTCAAAAGCACACTACGCTCCGATTGGTTCAAATTTAATAAGCGATTCACAAATTCTACAGAGAGACCAGAATGAGGGAGAGACCCATTCGCACGATTTCATCTGCCTGCGGACCTTCAAACAAATAGGTTGGTGAGTGTGATTCTCAAAACCTCGACAAGGCAATGAGGGATCGACGTGGTGGTTGGGTTGAGAGACTCGGACCACACACAGAAGTAAATTACTCAACAAAACCAACATCAGTATGTAGCTGAAGCTATCACGGAAGCCACAGCCGCCGAAGCGCCGGAAAAAATCAGCTGTCTACTATTGAACAAGAAACATGAACACATCCATAGTGACGACAACGAACGCCAACCAAAGATAAAAAACAATTTTACCACCGACCTGCACCACGGAGAGTATGGCGAAACACGCTGACTCTACCGAAGAAGACCGAACAAGCGTCCACCGCCTATACACTAACAGAAAAGAGGCTAACAAAAGAAGAAATTGGCCTGGGAATGCGCTGGCTTGCGGGAAGAAACCCGATCCCCGGAGCCGAATGCAGAATTTCTGATGCCATCTGCAGGTCTGACAAGAAATGAGGGCATATCGAAAAAAGATCTGCAGAAAGCAAGAAAAGGGCTACAGCCCAAATTCAGAGCACACCAGAAATGCCCCAATACAAGCTGAGCCAAAACGAACTGAGAGAAAGTGGCAAACAAGCTACAAGCGCAGCCAATACACACCAGAACCTTTCACTATAGGAAGCGCTCAGGACGGAAATCGGGAAGAAAGTTAAAGTCATTGTAGAAATCGAAGGGAAGCCCTGCAAGATGGAATAGACCTTGGCGGTCCTATTCTCTCTATGGTATCGTTGGGACACAATTAAAAACAGCTAGTCCCAGATATCAAAACCAAAGAATACAGAAGCAGCACCTTAAACTCTTCAAGGACTACCAGGAAAACCAAATCCCTGTAGTCGGAGCATGACATTTCAGTCACCTACAAACAACACGTCAAAGTGCTACCGCTGATCATTAGCTAGACAAGACAGACCAAAGGTTCCTGGGGCAATCGGAATGGTTTGCACCAATGGGCAATTGGGATGACCGGGATCGATCGAAGTGACTCAAACCGGGCTGGGAAGAAGACCTCATCGGGAATTCCAGGATGTGTTTTGACGGCTCACTTTGGCAAGTTATCGCGGGAAATTCACCCAATTTCTTTCAGTCTAAACCCCCAAATAGCCCCACGAAGAATAAAAAGCCAGGTGAGTTCCTTTTGCACTAAAGGCAAAAAATAAGAGGAACAGCCATAGACAAATTAATAGCCCAAGGGGTGTTAGAACCTGTGACCATGCCAAGTGGGAACACACCGAAGTCACCACCTGTTCAAAACCCGATGGGTCCGTTTAGAATCTGTGGTGACTATAAGGCTACCCTGAACCAACGCATTACAACAAGCGCATACCGCGTGCCCAGTAGTCCAGACATTTGCTTCACTCCCGGGGAAAAAGGGAAAGGTTTTTGCTAAACTCGACCTAGCACAAAAGCCTACCAACAACTCCAGTGGACCCAGAAACTGCAGAAGCACAGACTATAGGCACCCATAAGGGCGCATTCAAATGTTCACCGACTTCAAATTTTGGAGTAAGTGTAGCCCCCAGGCGGTTTTCCAGAGTCTAATGGAACGCCTCCTAAATGGCATACAAGGAGTCGTACCATACTTTGATGACGTCCTGATCTTCAGCCAAAGATGAACCCAATTAAAAAAAAGACTCAAAGAAGTACTAGCTTGAGTTTAAGAATCTGCGCCTCAAGGTGAAAAGGAGAAAAGTGTTGCCTAGTTAAGAATAGCGTCGAATTCCTGGGCATTTAATAGACAGAGAGGTATTCACCCTACAGACAGCAAAATTAAAAAGCTATCAATTAAGCACAGAACCAGGAAACAAAAAGCCGAACTACAAGCATTTCTTTGGACTTGATAAATTTTTGATAATGTATTTCCTACCGAATAAAGTCACAATGCAGAAACCATTACAACCGTCTATTTGGACAAGAAAGCAATTTGGACTTGGGGTTATAGAGAGAAGAATTTCCTTCCAAAAAATTAAAAAATTGCTAACATCAACAAACATTCTCATTCAATTTAAGCAACACCACTGCCATTGAGGGTGACCTGTTGATTGCTTCGCCATTTGGAGTCGTGCATCTGACCATCCACTCGAATGGCAGAGAGGTACCCGTCGCATACTACTCAGGAACTTTGTCTAAAACGAGAGGAATTACAGCCAACTCGGACAGAGAAAAAAGCTCTAGCAATTGTCGGCTGAGTTGAAACGCTTCCCACGAGTTACCTCTACGGGCGGACTTTTCAAATTATAACAGACCAGCAAACCGCTAATGGAATTTGTGCGGGAAACAAGCCAACACCAAATATCCTTTTCTCCAAGAAATGACTAGATTGGTCAAGAGTTCCTAGCAGCCTATTCCTTACACTCTGACACATCCGACCAGGCGAAACAAATTTCCCATGCGGATGCTTTTGAAAGCACACCCTTACCAGAAACCAAGAGAAGACCGGCACAGCGATGGCAGGCATTACAATTGAGACTTGTCCGCGATCTACCCATATCAGCTTATGATTGTCGCCAGAGCCGTCGCGAAAGACTCATTGACTGCCCGACGGTTCTCAGCGGGTAGGTAAGGCTGGCCGGAAAACCAAAAAACTTGAAAACTTTAAACCCTTTCCGGACCAGACAGACTGAAACTTTCAATTCAACAGGGAGTGGTTTTTGTATGTGAGGTGTCGGAGTAGTCATTCCTAACACGGTCACCAGGGTATTGGATGCTTCACAAGGGAGCCCCGGAATTGTGAAATGAAAAGCCTTTGCAGAAGTATGTTTGGTGGCCGGGGTATTGATAAGGACATAGAATTATTGGGTAAGCTCGTGCAAGCAAATGCAGGGAATTAGACTGTCCCGTCTAAAGCACCCATTAGAGGACTGGGAAACCCCGCGAAGGCCCTTGGTTCAAGAATCCACATCATTCGTGGGTCCTACCAAGGGGCATACATTCCTGAATTGTCCGTTGATGCCTATTCATAATCTGGACTAGAAGTAAAAATCATGCCCATCAAGCGACAACAGAAACTGTTCATCAAACAACTAGGACAAACCTTTTTGCCACCCATGGTCTAACTGGACGTCCTCGTATCAGATAATGGGCCACAGCCTAACGAGCCTATAATTCGAGCAAATACCTAGCTTCCCTAGGTATAAGCACAATGCCTAACCGCGCTGGCTGCACGCCGGCTGGCAAACGGGCAGGGCTGAGAAGAATGGTCGGTTACCAAAGAGGGATTAGAAAAGAATGGACATCCGGAGATGTCCAACAGAAAATAAACCATTGCTCACTTCTTCAGCACATAAGCCCTGAGGTACCACGACCAACAAGTTCCCCTAAGCAGAATTGCTCATGGGGAGGAAATTAAGATCACACCTTGATAGGTTGCACCCAAATTTTACGCAGAAAACCCCCCCCGACTAACCTCTACACGATTTAGAAATTTGAAACAGTGCGAGTTGGTTTACGCTTAAAAACTTCACGGGGACCCCTGTTTGGCTACCAGGACAAATCACGCAAATAAAAGGCCCCAAATCCTTACCGGTGTAACAATTGACGACGGGCAAGGGTAATGGAAGCGGGCACATAGGCAACCAGCTCCGTTCCGAAACATAGAACGAAATTACAGGACATACACCCATGTACATGGAAAAAAATTTCGGTGATTGGCAAACCAAGGGGGGGGGGAGTGCGAGAAACAAATAAAGAACCGAATACAAACAAAACCCAAAGAGATTAACAACAAAAAGAGAAAATAAAAGCCACTGTTTGAAGAGACTGGCGGAAGAGCCCATCGGAAGGGGACAGGCCAGGCCAGGCTCAACCTGCCCCGGAAGGAAATATGGGAAGGGAGCGGCAAAACCCCGGCCTAAGAAACTCAGGCGGCAGAATGGCTGACCACCCTTCCATGAACGGTTCAGACGAGAGGACGGACAGACACAGCAGCCCCACCGAACGGTCGAAAGTTCCCGCCCGGAAAGTGAACTGCGCAAGTCCAGTCGAGTCAGGAAAAGGCCCCGCCTACCTGCGCGACTACATCACCAACGTAGGACTGGAACCTAAGGAGGGAGGGGTGTTCTGTATGCAAAATTGGGTTACTCCAAAACATGCCAAATCTGATTGGGTCAACTAAAGTAAGCATTGGATTGGTTTCACTAAGAACCAATATCCAAATAAGTGAAAAGGCGGCAAATTCCAAAAACAGCTGCCATTGGTTACAAGCCGGCAGGCTAGCCTGTATAAAAAGGCTGCCGCAAGTTCGGCCAAACCGTTCCGTTTTACTAACTCCTTTGAATAAAGACTTTTGTTGTTGGAACCCGGTCTACCTCGTGTTTTTCCGAACAAAACACTAACCAATGAACTAAAAAGTATAGAATAGCATTTAAGACTGTCAGCAGTTCTAAGCATAGTAGTAGTAGTAGTAAAAGTAGTAGTAGTTGTTTTGTAAAATTAGGATGTCCAGGTCTAATAACTTCAACGTTTTCCGCTATCAAGGCAGTCCTTTAGAGAGCTCCATTGGCATAACATTGGATTTTTTTAAACTGATGTTCAGCTTCAATCTTCAAGTCCCAATATTTGTATTTTGTTCCAATTATGGTTCAGCTAGCTACATATTTAGACTGGAGATTGCATTTTTATTCACCTATCAAGTCTTTCCCAAGGACCTGAGGTAAGCATATGTTATAGTTTGAAGGTTTTAAAGGATGCACATTCTTCTTCTTGCTGTTGTTATTATAAAATATAATCATTTTCATATGATAAACATTTGGAATCAGGAAACATTATGAAACTTCACAAAGAGGTCAATAAACAGTTTGAAGACTTTTAGAATAGAAGAAGTTACCTCCCATAGCAAGTCAATGACCCATCTTGCTCAATAATATAGGCTGGGAATGCACCTCAGAGTTTCCAGGCAGAAACTCTCCCAGTTTTGATCTAGATATGTAGGATGAGCCTAGGATTGATAAGGTCATTAGAAATACTTATTGGCATACCAGAAAAAAAAAAATCTCAACATTAAGCAACATTTTTTAATGGATGGTTTGACTCTTTAAAAGATAAATTGAACATTAAATTATGCCTTGCTTTACCCTGCCCACAATATAGTAGCAAAATGATCATTTTTGATATTTTATGAATATTATTGTTTGTTTAGCTCGGGGTAGTCAAACTCAATTTCATTGCCACATCAAGGTTGTGTTTGACCACAGGGGCCTGGGGTGGATGTGGTTAGGGGAATGCTCAATTCAATGTTGGAGTTGCCTATGGTGGCCCAAGAGCTTTGTCAGTGAAAATTGGTTCTCAAAGTCTGTTTTTGCTGCAATGGCACTGCAGTCCAGTCCTTCGCTGTTTCTTGGTTGGCCCTGAGCACCCAATGGGCTGGATTTGGCCTATGAACCTTGAGCTTGAAACCCCTCATTTAGCTTACATAGGTTTGCTTGTCCTCAGCAAGCACTAAATCATCTTTCTCTCAATATTTCTAAAAATTTCTTAAACTATGCTATTATTATTGTTATCATCATCACCATCATCATCATCATCATGTTTAGAAACCAATATTACTTGAGAAGGTAACCTAATAAATTTATAGTAATGTTCCAAATATTTCCTAAATATTGTCTTTCTACCATCACAAGTTGTAAGCATTGCCATTATAGAAATAAAAGTAAAAAATTAGTAATACAATGCATAATGATAATTCCAGGAATGAATTTTGGTTCTTCTTTCTATCCTTCCTTTTCCTTCCTTCCTTCCTTCCTTCCTTCCTTCCTTCCTTCCTTCCTTCCTTATTCAGGATAAGTATCTTTTTTTTCCTTTTCATGCATATAAAAAATAATAAAGCTAATGTGTTAATTGAGGAAATGTAATCCTACTATTTTGAGAGTAATTAAAATATATTGCCAAGGAGACAACAGATGTGATAACATGCGACAAGGTTAGGGACTCCATGAGTGTGATTTACAACCATTTAGATTAGCCTTAATCCACTAATGAATTTTGTATTATTAGTTGGAAAAGAGATAAAATTTCATTGTTGCTCATTATCTCCTTTGAGAAGGCATTCAGGAGAGACCATTTTGTCCTGAAAAGAAAAGATTTTGCTTGTTTTACATTGCTGTCTAAAATAGTATAATGGAGAACCATGATGAAGAGTGCAGTTCTGGGGCACTGGCTGTTAGAGCACAAAAGAAAGTGCTTTGGAGATGCCTGAGGTGAAAAACAAGATTTTCAAATTTAGGGAAGTCTGAAAATGTGGGAAATAATCAAAAAGAGGTGACATGTGTCTTTTCTTTGATGTATCTTCTACTGTATGCTTTAAGCAAGTTAAAAGATAATACCTATTAAAAATATTGCACGCAAATCATTTGGAGGATGATCTAACATTTTTATCTGCTTGTGTTCGGAAAGTAGATGGAATTCTTATAAGTGGACTACTCATATAGGAACTGGTTCACTCCTCCCAGGATACAGTGTGTTGGTTGACTCAAAGTTCCCCCTGAAGGAAGAAATAATTCTTCCAATTCATAAGGAAAGTTTGTCCTTTCCTCAAGAAATCATCCCCAAACAATTGTCATGGAACAAAGTAGAGCAAGTACCAAACAAAAGATATATTCCTACTTTGTGGGTTACTTTAAGACTCTCTATGCTATTTACTCTCATCTAACAACCATCAGAAAGGGTCAGGTTCCATTTTGCATTTATATCATGTACGGAGCAAAGGATAACCTCAGGATTCTTTCTAAGCACTTGGAGCTAGTTGGAGTCTAGATGTACAAACAAGACAAAGTATTTATGGTTTTTAGCACATCTCTGATTCTGGACACTTTTCATATTTAACTCTCAATTGGGTAGCATTCTCTCAGACATAATTAACATGCAGTTTGAGGTTTTCTTGGTGTCTTAACACCTGCTTAAAGAGTAGGTAGCTATTATGTCCAAGGGGACTTTTGCTAAAAACTCCTCCTTTGCACTTGTTCCTGGATTTTCCCATCTTGTTCATCTCTTGTTTTGACAACTGCAACACCATGCACATGGACCTAACCTTAAAGATAATCCAGAATTTGTCCAGAATTGGTAATATTGGGTGTGATGGACACATCATGATATGCCCATATAGCATCATTACTTTATAAGCTTCTCAATGCATTCCATAAGATCCAGAAAGAGGAGAATGCTTCAGATCCTCTATCATCCAATGGGAGCTAAGAAGTGGGCCACCTCAGTCCCTGGCCTTTATAACATCATATATCCCTGGGATCCAAATGATCTCTTATGAAGCCTTGAAGACCTCATGATTCTCCTTAATAGAGTATTGGTTGACTTGGTCTAGTTATGATTTTGTGAGATGCATTTGGATTTTGTAGGTAGATGCTACTATTAATTGTAAGTGGCGTCGTTATTTTTTCTTGGACCCTTGGTGCATGTGTCTATTATAATTAATGGGTTTATATGTGTTTATCTTGTAATCTTCCCAAACTCAGGCAGCTATATAATTCAAATAAAATGAATAGATGAACAAGAGAGCAAATAGCTGAGTTGTGTTCTATGAAGTTGTATTCTAGTATCTTTTGTTATTTTTCTATTTTTTCAGCCATAGACCATTTGCTGTAAGTCAACTATTTTTTTAATTAGTCAACCATATAAATTATTCAAATAATTAAATAAATAAATTCATTTCAAATGACTGGGGAAAAGGGTTTTTGTTCCCTACCCGGGAACATGGATTTAGGCAATCAGACCTATGTACCATTGAAATAGGAGTTACTAAATAATAAAAATTCATAAGGTGGTTGTTGTATTTCATCAAGTACATTTCTTCTCTCCCTCCCTCCCTCTCTCTCCTTTTCTCACTGAATGCCTATTAAAATTAGATGTAATATATATTTAAAATCTATTTCTGCAAGGCTGAAATGTGATTTTATGCAAATACAAGAAAAACCCCAAAGAATAACTGCCATGATTAAATGTAAGCAAATTCATGAAGCATATTTACAGCTGATTCATATTGTGCTTGAACAGCCACAGTTTAGGTCTGAATAGTTTCTGTGAGCCAACAATGTTTCATTTCATTTTTTTTCTTTTTAGTATGATCCAACATAAAGAGCAAACTGGAATAGCACAGAACTCTTTGGATGAATTCGTTAGATCTTTGGTGCTAATTAATTTAATAAAATAGCTTGTAATATCTGCTTTGCCAAATGCTTAAAATATGGGCTAGGAAGATCAGAGAGATTTAGCATCCAGATTAATGTCATGTTGCACAAAATCATTTGAATGCAATGAGGAGAACAATGTTATGCAAGGAACACCTCCATTGCCATCAATGGAGTTGTAATGTGTAATTCAAAGGAATGTTGTTGGAAAGCTGTTTCCTTATGCTCTGAGTAAATAGCAGCAAATCTCTTACTGAGAGGCTTCCTTGTGTAAAAATTAGCCTTGCCAAGCTAGAAATAAACCTTAAAATCCTCAAGGCTGACTCTGAGTGGCAGTCATAATGCATTCAAGGAAGCCTGAAGGAAGGATCAAGTCCAAACCCTTCAACAAGATTCTGGAAATCAGATTTCTAAACTGGGTGGAATAAGTGGAAAGTATGAAAGTAGAGTAGTCATGGCAGCAGCCCTGGTGGTATAATGGTTAAAACTGCAGTATTGAAGGCAGGCTCTGCCCATAGCCTAGAATTTGATTCTAATTTGTCTCAAGATTGACTCAGCCTTCCATCCTTCTAAGGTCGGTAAAATGAGGGTCCAGATTGTTATCAGCAATATGCAAATGTCAACTGTCAAAAGAGTACTGTAAAGCACTATAAAGTGGTATATAAGTCTAAGTGCTATTGTTATTGCTATGCCCCAAATGTTTCATTTCAGGAAGCTCTTGTGGACTGCTTGCTATACATGGTTCATGATTTGATGAATAGGTATCTGTCATTTAGGACAGGGAACTTAGATGTGCAACCAAGACTGCTCACAATTTGAATTTATATTTCCTTTGGCTTACAACTTTATGGAGATCATAAATGAAAGGATTGGCTACAAAATTACTTTTTCATTGTCTTTGCAAATAGTTGCTACATTAGGTAGTTGCTAAACAGGGCTACTAGTATGCCAAACAATCGCAATGAAAAATAAATTAATTCTAGCTTTCTAACATTTTTCTTTTGGTGATCTTTGCTGAACTATCCCATTTCTGATGTTCTGCTAGATGTTATTGTATGAGTCAAGGACTACATGTATGTCAGAGAAGCCTAATAGAAAGGAATTAATTCTGGCTTTCTCATGCTTTTCCTTTAGTAATCTTTGCTGAACTATCCCGTTTCCTATGTTCTGCTAGATGTTCCTATGTTCCTGGCGCTAATCTGAAGAATTAGTACATATACAATTAATATAAAATGTATGTTAGCATATATACAAAAAAAAATGACCACCATTTCTAAGATTTCAGAGTTGTGGCATTCTACTTTAGCCAGCTTTTAACAGCAGGAAACCAAGGCAGAAAATCAGTATCTCAATAAATGTTCCAACTTTTTTTTTTCTGCTTCAAACACACACTCCCAGTGAATAAGAATCAACTCTCCATGCAGATTGATAGTATTACGCTAGAGCCTCTGAATTACCAAAGAGTTCCCATGTCACAAAGTTTACAGTAAAGCACACCTGATTATGAAAGACTTATGTCCTCTGGAAATCTGTGTACTCTTAGTGGGGGAGAAATAGTATTTTGTTTTTGGTTTTTCACCCTGGGGAGAAAAAAGGAACTTGTTACATTCCTTGCTTGCATGTACATGCACCTTGGCTCTGAGCTGCTTTCTCACCAAGATTCAGGGAAGAGCATGACAGAACAAGCTTGTGGGAGGATGGCAAAGAAGCATTTGCATGAAAGTCAAATGAGAAAAAAGTTGTCTATATATGGAGACGTAGCTCAAGTTAGGATTGGGCAAGGAATTGAGAGTGTTAAGTCGAGTTTTTAGAGTTCACTGGTATATTTTCCTGCATATCCACATGCAGAAAAACATATACACCTAACCAAGTAGATTAAATAAAATAAATTGCCTCATTTAATTTCTGGAAATAAAAATTAACTGTTTTCATCTGATAAGGCAATAACACACCATGACAGAGCTACATTTATAAACAGATTTTTTTAAAATGACACCTTTTACAATGGTCAGTTGAATCTGCCTCCTGCTTAGTGTCTGAATTCAAATTAAAGTATTAGTGAGTTTTATTTATTTGATTTATAGAATTGCCCACTTTACGTAGATGACTCTGAATAGTTTAGCAGTCTATGGAGGCGCAGTGGTTAGAATGCACTATTGCAGGTTAACTCACTGCTCACTTCCATGAGTTTGATTATGATCAGCTCAAGATTGACTTAACCTTCCATCCTTCCAAGATTGCTACAATGACAACCCAGACTGTTGGGAGAAATATGCTGATTCTCTAAACTGCTCAGAGAGGTCTGTAAAGCACTATGGAGCAGTTTATAAGCCTAAAGCCCATGTCACACTGCACCAACGGATGGAAAGAGGATGTAAAATGGAGAGAAACACTTGCCATCCGTT
>BHFT01037286.1:0-59164 GCA_004320025.1 Laticauda laticaudata
GGCAAGAGCCAAACTGTTCCGTTTTCACTTAACTGTTGAAATGAAGACTTTTACTGTTGGAACCCGGTCTACCTCGTGTTTTTCCGGAGGGAACACTGATGTATCCTAGATTTTGGGTAGGCTGGAGTTAAGAATCATGCTCTCTCTTCTATCACCTAATAATGCAAATAAAATGATGTTTATGATCACTTACAAACACTGAAGAAACCACCATAATTACATGATAAAGCACATAAATGATCTGTATAAATCTCCAGGTTTGGTCTTTTATTTGTAGTATGTCACACTAGGTGAAGTTTTGATGTCTGGCTGAAGTCTGTCAACATAGACATTATTAAACTAAATAGAGCATAGTCTGAATTTACTATTAGAAACTTCATATAATTTATTGATCTACTTATGATTTGGATGAAATACTTTGAAGCTCACACTGAGTAGAGAGTACCTCTGCACTATTTATTTTTAAAAATCCCATTTTTTTTCCTGCTTTCTATACCTGAATAATGATGTGGCTGCTTTAAGGAATTGCCTCATTAAAGGTAATACTCATCTTGTTTTCAGGCTGACTCAGAAGCCTGAAAACAAATTCATCCTTATTTAATGGATAGAAAGGTAGTGCTAAACTGAGGTCATTGGAGCACTTATTTTAAAATGTACATCACTGTAATAAATAGATTTTTAAAGTGATGGTAATTATAACATAGTCACTTGGGGAAAAGATGATGGATCATTCCTTGACCTGTTAGAGAATATATAATTCTGGAATTTAGTCCTGGACAGAGGTTTGAATTTGTTTTGGAAAAGGTGATTTGGACAAAGTTCTACATTTTATATATTATTTCATTCTTTCTCAATATGTAACCTTTGTAGCCATACATTGCTTTGTATGCATGTAGATTGTTAGGCCTCCTAATTTGATTCCACAGGTAAGTTTTCCCAATTCTTCAGTCTTAAATGTGTTGTGTAGGATACTAGATATGGGTTAATGGGCATCCTTGTTCATTTCTTTCCTCTCTGAGCTAGTGTGATTCTCTATTTGCAGTAGCTCCTTGTTCTTGCAAGTATTTGTCAGAATAATCAAGTCTTCCTTTTGTTATCGTGCCACGTTCCACATTCTGGCATTATTTATATAATTTCAGATGTTGATCTAATCAATGAAGCAAACTCAAATTATTTATTATATTCCAATATTCTGTCCATTGTCCATTTCAAATCAGTCATTCAATCTTAGCTGCTTCTGCCTATTTGTTAGTCATTCCTCATTCTACCTTCTTGCTTTTTGGAAGATCTTATGCAAGACACGTATGTGAAGAATTCGCAAAATCGTTCAATTATTGTTCATTTTCTTGCATCTCCTGACTCTGGTATAGGTTTATTCAACAATATTTTCCAGTCTCTCAGCCACATATTGTTCCAAATTTGTTGACACAGAGCTGTTATCACTTTTACTGCTTGTTCTGATGCAGCTTTAAACAGTTCAATGGATATTTAATCTGTGTCTGGTGCTTCCAATTTGACAGCTGATTTATTGTCTGTTGAATCTCAGTCTCTAGTGGAGTCAGTTCCTGAACATAATCTCTTTTTCCAAACATTTCTGTATTCTGTAATCCCATCTGTAAAGAGTTTGGGTATAGTATTGCCATCTTTCCTTATCCTCATTTACATCTATGAAATATCTTCCATGATTACTACAATACTGAGTATTCCTAGCTTAACTGTACATTTCCCTTTGATTTCTCTGTAGTTGATTTTTCAATTGACAATGTTGTGAATTTATTGTGCAGATTTATGTATACAGTACATACAAACACACACACACACACGAAAATATATATATGTGGGCTTGTGTGTGTATGTAGCATTAGAGCAAAACACTGTATTTGTCTGTTCACATGTTCCAAAAATGCCAGTTTTGCAACACTTCATTCTTGCTTTGTGGATGTCAAGTTTTCATTTTTCTACATTCTAATTGTAAATATTCTTGTGAAGGGAATATATCTTCTTTCAAAACTGTACCATGAGTGGTCAGGCTTCTTACTTACTAGTCATGTTTCTGACAGCATTGCCATTGCTTTATTAAAGCTACTGAATCTTTCACATAGTCAAGAGGCTAATCTACTGGGTTTACAGAAGCCTGTAATCACTCATCTGTATATGTTAACATTTCTAACTTTATCTTAACAGAAACAGGTTACTATTATGGTCTTTTACTTGTGCATATTCATAGTTTGACCTCCAAAGTTGAATATGATTTTGAAACCAGTTGAAGTACTGATAAACCAAGTTAACAGCTTTTATAGGTAGGCCCTGGTTAAATATTTAAATATACATTTTTATACATATTATGTATCTGTGACAGAAACAATGCATTTCAAATAAGTATATTCAATTATATTTTAAATGTTAATTTATATTATATGTAAATGTTTATGAAGTGCAAACTGATTTTAAATCTATCTCTTGATACAAGAGGAATTAATTTATTTTTTATATGCTTCATAAACCATGGACAAGTAATTTTATGATCATTTATTTACAGCAATATCTTAAATTCATCTAAAGTAAATTCAGTTCAATCAAGCTGACTTTAATTGTATTTTAGAATTATACCATTCAGAAATAAGTCCCATTGGTCTCATTGGTGATTCTTATGAGTAAATGTAAATAAAATCAGCTGTGATTGTTTCAGATTGACTGATATGTAATTATTTTTAATATGTAGGATTTTGTTTAAAAGTTCAGAAATAATACATCGGTAATTACACTAATAAGAAAAGAAACATAACAGAATTACAATATGTAATTCTTATAACAACAGGAAATGAATTATGTTCAATCTTTTTAGCCCGACCTTTGTTGCTTGAGTTATTTTAATTGTCTTTATTTTTAATATTTTACTTCTTTATGTTTTTTAATGCTCCTTAAATGGAGAGAAAGATAAATGCTACAGGTAATGTAGCTGAATGAAATAAAAATTAGACAAACTAGCTTGGATTTAGCTTTTCATTTAGCCAGTAGAAGAATTCCCTAAACAATGCCATTTAGAATGTTCCTATTGGAAAAAGCAGGGAAGTCAAATCTGACTGATTATCTTTTCTTCTGTAATTATTCATCACAAGACTTTGATTGCTATAGCAAGATACATTAGTAGAAATCACACTGTACACCATGCTATCAGCAAAAATTAAATTGGAATTCTGTAGACTGTAAAATTCGTTGTCTTCAAGAAATCACTGCAGGAACCAACTTATCAATTTCTAATATTCAGTTTAGGAAGAGATTAAAATATTTCTAGATAACTTTTACTATGGTCTATTTATTCTGGCTAAATAATTGGCTATGTAAAAAGCATTGAATATGTCTACTTTTATAAAATTCTTAACTATTTTATAATTCCATTAAAAAAATTCTATTCCTTGCTTGTTTTGCTTTCCAATGACATTCACCACAGCTTCCTTTTATGGCATACACAAGAATTTTTAAGAGAACTTTGGATAAAATGTTTAACATTTAAATGAATATTAATTTTAACAATAGAGTTTAATTGGTATGGATTGTTGTTTTAATTATATTATATATTTGCAGTTTTTTCTTTTTTTTTAAATATAGTGTGTAGCTTCAGAATGTACTACGCAGAATCCGAATGAAAGTTATATATTATTTTAAGTGTTAAACTTAGGGGAAAGATATAAAAGATAATAGACAGCTGAAACAGGACAAAGGATATAACTATAATGATTTAAATTGAGATTAAATAAATAAAATAGAATTAAGAGAGTGAAAAGAGGGGAGAAGCTATATAGAAAATGTAGAATGGTAATAAGATATGGAATCGTATATAAAAGTGAGCGTGAACTTGAATTTATGTCTGTACGAAGAGATGTAACCCAGGATCAAGCTGCTTTCAAAAAAAGATGTTTTATGTTTTTATGTTATGTGTTTTGTTTGTATATGTTTTTTTTTTTAAATCAATAAAATTTTGGGGGGAAAAAAAGAATTCTTAAGAGAACTTTAACTGTTCTTTTGCTGCCTTTTCTTGAAGAACATCAGACCATTTATTATTGTGTTGATTTTTATGCCATTCATATGCTATCCAAAGAGATACAGTATATTGAGAAACACCTTTCTTTTTGCCTTCTTATTGAGAATTATAATTATACAGTGTTCCCCAAAGTTGGTAATTTTTCTATATAATTGTGTGCTAAATTGTATAATACTTTATAGGACTTCAAAAAATGAATATTAAAATGGGAAATTATTACTATAAATTATTAAAAGAAATAAAATACTAAAAATTGATTGTTGCCTTTGATGTTTTATTCAAGCAGTGATAAACCAAATGTGACCCACTTGACAATCATTTTGAACAGAACTAATCTTTAATCCATATAGGGAAAAACTAGGATACCTAGTTATATTATACCTAGGATATTCTACTAGCACCTAAGTCTTGAAGGCTGTCATTAAACAAATCTTAGCTACCTAAAATGATAAGTCTATAAATGATGGTCACAGTGGTTTCTGTATCACAGTAGTATCTTATCTAAGCTGGCTGTGACTCTTGTAATAATCAGAGATTCCCTGGGGCTGTTGTGTCTTGTGTCTTCACAGTATCTTGCCCTGACAGATGTCTTTAAACTCAGTTTACTTTTACTGGATTGAGTATGTTGAAAAAAATGGGGATATTATTAAAAAAAAAACACCGCCCACATTATAAGTGTTACCAGAATGAATCAAATCTAGTGTGATTGCCGAGTGTTTTTAAACAGCGATAAGCAACAGAAGGAAGTAGAATTAGGTAAACATCATAATGTTAAAAAGTGACACATTGCAACAAGAAAAGAAAGCAGGAGCCGCCAACATTTTGGATCTCACAGACCACCAAATTCATAATTTTAAATCCTGTGGTCCAGAGACCCTGGGAAAGTCCCCCAAAAAGTCTGCAGGAAAATTCCCACCCTGTTTTCTACTGATCAATCATTCTTTATTTGGGATTGCAGGATATCATCTCCAGCTCCCTTCTCGGTGGGGAGGGGGCAGAGAGAGAGACTTTTGGCTTCATGCAAGGAAAGCAGCAGAAGCAGCAGAAGTCTTTCTTTCTCTCCCCCAAACTCCGCNGAGACTTTTGGCTTCATGCAAGGAAAGCAGCAGAAGCAGCAGAAGTCTTTCTTTCTCTCCCCCAAACTCCGCCACAAATAAGTCTTTGCTGGTGCAATCTCATGGAGCAGGATGCCTTGCAGGGTCCTAAAGATTCATCTCTGGTGGAGTTTGGGGGAGAGAAAGAAAGACTTTTGCTGCTTTCCTTGCGTGTAGCCAAAAGCAGCAGCAGAAAAAAGAAGGGAAAGAAGCAGCCTGGTGGCCAGGTGAGGCACTTTGGGCAAGTTTCCCCACTCTGCTCTTTCCCCTCTCCCCTCATTACCTCGTGTTGTTCACATTGCAAGTGATGCAAGCCTTGTGTTCTCGTGGGCCATGTAGGCAGCACAGCCTTGTGTTCCCACACAGCCTAGATTAATTGCTTTGGAGGGTGCTTTGGGGTGACATTTTTCTGTGGACCATCAAAATTTTCTTGTGGACCACAAGTGGTCCCTGGTCCACTGGTTGGTGCAGAGAAGAACCTTGGAAACCATTGTGGCTAACATTTTTAGTAAAAAAAAAAAAAGAACCACTTTCTAATTTAAAAAAATAGTGGAAGGAAAATTATCTGGAGCAGAATTTTGAAAGTTGTTAAATATTATTTAAGAACCAAAAGCAGCTTCTTAATTATGATCACAAAATGACTACAAATATATGGGTATTTTTTTTAAAGAATATATCTTGGTCTTCTTGCAAACATGAAAGATAAAACTTAAAATTAAGGAATATCTGTGCTGTGGGCTTGAAAAAGACTTGAGCTACATCTTAAATGGAAAGCAACATTGAGTTGGACTATATGTATTCTCATGCAAATGATTAAAGCTGGTTTTATAGCATTATGCAATCCTGATAAAAATAACCCCAATTCTCGACTGAATAATAACATTTTCTACCTGTATGTTAAAGAAGATAGTAATGATAAGACTGTTAATCATAATACTGTAGGTAGATATTTAGCAATTTTTCTTTTGAAACCAACAGTTTTTTTTCTCTAAGTGGGTATATACCACAGAGAGAAACAGGGGAGGGGAGTTGTTGTGGCCAGTGTGTACAGCCTGGGAATCTAGTGCTGCAGCATGAAAGCACAACAGAATACATGATTCCTAGGATCTCGTAGTCCATTGGAGTCTCTTCAGGAGAAAACACAATTTTCCTTGCAATTTTCCTTGCTGGCTTCCCTATTGACTTTGCTTGTGAGAAGCTGGTAGGGAGGTCACAAATGGAGACTATGTGATTTTGGTATGCTGCAACTATCATAAATATAAACCCATTGTTAAGTGCCCAGATAACAATCATGTGACTGTGGGCGTGCTGTGATGGCCAAAACTTCGAGAAGTGGTCCTACTTACCACTTGTTCACTAGTCACAACTTTAAACAGTTGTTGAAGAGTATTTCTTCACTAAGGTCTACTATAATTATTATTGTCCTATTGAAATTACATCTGTGATGATGATGAGGAGGAAGAGGGGAGGAGAAGGAGAATTCCTCTTTTGTTATCTTTTTAGTTCTGTTAAGAATCAACTTTGGTTTTGAAATTGATAAAGAAAATTTAATTTGAATAATTGAAATAAATTAATGCTTCCTTTTGAACCTTTGGGGTATGTTTTAATTTCTTTTTAAAACTTTAGCTTTTTATTAGTGTACTGAGTACAAATCATTTATTCTGTAAAATAAATAGTAGTCTGGAAGTTCCGGAGCCTATGAATGTGCCAGTGTCTAGTTAAGTGTAATTTTTATTCATATGAATAAACCTGAAAGTGAAAAGAAGGTCAGTAAGTAAAAGTGAATTTAGGACCTATTGTGTCTTATTTCACCTCAGTAGATGGGGAAGTACTGCAATGATGTAGTCTATACTTAATTTACAGTATACACAATTTGTGACAGAAGTTTTTATAACTCCAAAAATTGCACTTAATAAATATGAGAAGATACAGATTTTCTTGATTACTTTAATCTAAATGTTTATTCAAGCTTTCATGAGAAGTTTGTCTTAATTTAAACAGAGCTAGGTCCTGCTGTACCCGAGCCACTTTTTTTGATGTGGGCTCAAGTGCACATGAGAAACAGCCTTAATAACATCCAAACACATTTCATTTGTAAACGAAACCTCTACAAGGTTCACTTCATGGTTTGGTTATTGTAATCAGAACTAAACTAAAATTCATTTTTCTTAGGTTAAAAGATATTTTAAATCTTGATATTTCATATGTAATATATAATACTCAAAACAATTTCTGATTTAGATAGTTCTTAGAAAACCAAACATGTACATTCATGTAAGAGAAATATGTATAAATATTTGTAATAAAGTTCACAGAGATATAAAGTACTACTTTTATTTCCCCATTTGGTATTGATGTTATATAGTGATATTGAGCATATTTGTGGCTATGATTGCTGAGAAAAGGAGGAAAAAGGTAGGCTTGAAACACAGCCTGAAATGTGGCACTTTGCCAGGATACTGAAGAATGGCAACTATGCCACATTTTAACATTTTTCTGGATGCAGAAAATATTTCTCTTTAATTTGGAAGGATTTTTTTTCACAGTAGGGCAGTTTCAATAGACTGAGAGATCAAAGAGGGTGGGTCTGTTCGATCAACCATCATCTGGCTCCAGGGTGGAGCAAAATGAATGAACTGTCATGCCTTTTTTCTAGTATATAAAGCTTTGCCAAGTAAGAGGTAAAGAAGGTTCTATGTTTTATTCTACATTATAGACCAAAACCTGATAATGGATAGCTCATTCTCCAAAGTTTTCCTCTGATTCAGCTGACAAGAAATGCCTGAAGAAGACCCCAGATTGATTGATGTTCCACTTTGTACTGTGGCCTCTGCTACTCTTAGAGATAAGTAGGACAGGGAAAATGTCGAGTAGCCCAGAAGGGCTCTTGGGAAGGGAATATGTTCTGATGTAAACATTCTAATCTCAACAAAAACAGTGTGGAACAATACTGAACAAAATCCACACTGAGAGGAGGGCCACTGGTTTCAATACACAATGTGAACATAGTCTTTTGGCTAATTTCTAAAATGCCAGCTGAATGCAATTTTAAAGATTAGTTGTGCAAAGAAACGTGCTGGTTTTCTAGCTCCCATCTAATGAATGTGAAGAATGGCAGAATGATGGGCTTTTATCAGCATTAAAATATGACTCCAGCTTTTACAACCATTGCTCATTTATTTTATGGGGGAATTTCAGACATAGTTTAGCATATATTTTATTACTTGGGCTTTAAACATCATCCTGGAAATTTGATAGTTCATCTGTTAAAAATATATAAAAAAATATGTAGTGTTTTCATTTTGGAACCTTTGCAAAAGAACTTAAAATAATAACTATTATATGGAGTCTTACAAAAAGAGACAAAAAGTCTTTCAAATTTATTTTAGTTTGAAATATACACTTTCAGCAAAGTAGGTCTACTAGATCTGTTCTGCAAAAATCTAAGTGATCAGTAGCTACAGCAAAGTGCAAGATATGTCATCATCAGAATATGTGAAAGTCAGATCGGGTATTCTACAGAGAAAATGGTATTGAGCCTTTCTCTCTGTCCCCAAAGTAAAACAAGAAGATAAGGTGGATGGATCAGAAAGAGGGCTTCTCTATAGTGACAAATTATTATGCAATGAAATTTACAATTCTAATTATCTTAGAAATAAGGCTTTATTTCTTTATTTAATGGCTTTATTTAATGGTGTTTTTACCATTTCATAGATAGCCTTAAAGTTGATGCTAGTACACACAATAAAATCTTGAGTTGCAGTTATAATGAATATAAAGGATGAGATAGATATAAGGTTCTCTGCTGAAAGTTTTTGACAGGGAGTTCCAATTTTTCACAATTTTAGTGAGTTTTTGGCTGGAAGCTTCAGTGGGATACCCAAACCCTTTCATCAGCCCTAACTCCAGCATAGCTTTAACTTTTCTCAGTTGGCTCCCCATTCCAAGGAGTTAATGCAACTGCTTCAGTGTTAGGAAGTTGATATTTAATACTGAGTGTGTTTGAGAATATAGAAAAAGCACTGGATACTAAATTTTGTGAAATTTTTATGCCTCATGTAAGCCAAAGATACTTCAGCAATTTAGTTAGGAAGACTAAGTGAGGGTTCTTAAGCAAAAACAAATTAATTGATATGAATCATTTGCTGAATTTAGCAACTGATTGAAATTTCTAGGGAGAAGGATTTATCAGTAACCTGGAATGCCATTCCTGCAGAACAGTATTTCATTTTGCAGTGATAAAGCTATTCTGTTTCATTGGAGGAATTGCTTGCCACCTGTCACCTTTTGAGCTTCAGCTATCCTAATGAGTCCTTTAAGAGGAATGGTTGTCATCTCTGTCAACTACCAATAGTCTTTGTGGTTTGAGAGGAGGAAAGCTGATGCTTATTCCTAACAGAATGAAATTGACAATGAGAAGAAAAGGGTCTGCTTTCCTTTTCTCTTCAGCACAGCTCAGAGCTTTGCTTATTTTTCTCTCTTTTGTGTAAAAGGTGGATAGCAGCAAAGAGATTAGCTTACCTCTATGGAGTGAAAACTTTGTGGACAGTAGGTGCCTTGCAGTGAGCACCAGTCTTTCCACCCTGAAATGACTGAACTTTATTTAGAACATGTTGCTCCAGTTTTCTAGGTCAGATACTGCTGTGGACTTTAACCATAATTAAGAAATTTTAGGAAGAGCATCTAGTTACAAAACTGATATGATATCATGCCACCTTCATCTCTTCCAGGCTTTGTTGCAGTATTTTTTTTTAATACAGAAGACATTTATTGCTTAATAGCCTGTGCAAGTTCATCCCATTATAAGTGCTTGGGGATTTGTTTTATTCTGTTTCTGCAAGTGATTAAACAAAGGTCCTTAGCATAAATTGAGACTATGGAGTGAGGTATATCCATTATTTCAATTCTCTTTATATAGCTATGGGAGGAGGAGACAGTTTGTAGCTTCAGGATTGGTAGTAGCTTAGATTGATTCAACTTCTTTTCAGGTGACTTTTGATTAGTTGATTGGTTCATTAGGCTCTGAGATTATTCTTGACCTTCTTGTTTGGTAATACATCTAGCACATCCACTTTTGTTTGATCTGGAGAAACTGGGATTGAAAATGGCATTGTCCAGACTTGAGCCTCTCAGTTTCTCCTTGTCTCCAAAATGAAATAAGGAGTTGGGATGAGTGAGTGTGAGAGTTAGTCCATCATTTTTGTGTTACTTTGGGAAAAAATCAGTCACACCAAAGCGGTGATTGATGGAAAGCTCTTCTTCCACACCACTGTCTACAACCAGAAGTACTTTTTGGCAACAAGGAAGAAGAACAGATATATTAAACAATTATTTTGCTATTAAGTGCTCAGTTTTATTAAGAACCACAAGGATAATTAGCTACTGGGTAGGAGAAAATCTAATCATATAAAAAAGGGTGAATGTTTGTAGTTATAGTGGTGATGAAAAAATATCACATAACAGATCTTTAAAGGAAAAAAAGCTGAAATTATATCATAAGATCATTGCACCTAGTGATTACTTTATTTACAGTAGTGACCAATCCCAATTGTGGTCACTAAACAAGGAGTACCTATCTTATACTTTCTTATTGCTACAATGTGAGCTTACTGTAAGTACTGTTTAGAAGGTTTTAACTACAAAAGTTAAAATTGTTGGAAGGAAGGATTTCACATCAGACTGTGCTCTCAGGTTCATATCTTCATATGAAGCATTGCACCTGAAAAGAAATGGTGCAAGATGGGACCCAAAGTCATACATTTATCTAGTATGGCTGGAATATATACAGAAAGAAAATTCAGCATATATTAATTAAAACAAAGGGAAGCCAGATTGTTTCCGAACAGAACTATGATTTATATTGAACATTTGAAAAGAAAAATAAGTTGCTATAGAATTTCTGAATTTCTAAGCTGCTAAAATTGACATAAGTGTAGAAATATTTGTAATACTGTTAGTCTTCAGGGAAGAAAAATTGGTCTTCAACATATAGTTCTGTAAACTTGATTATTCAATATGTGAATCTGTGTAAGATAAGAATTTTCATCATCTCTCTCTCATACAGAAAGGAGGGGGCACAAAAAGCCCACAAAATCACACCTATATTGCATTTAATGTGCTGTATACTAATATGTGACACAATTAAATTTTAGCAACAATATAGGTAATTCTCAGATTACGTCTATTTGTTCAGTGACTTGATTATATTGTTGAATTTGTAAATATTTTTGCTAAATTCATCTACAGGAGTTAATGCTTATGAACGTTCAGTCTTAGGCTATAGTTTTTCCCCCCAAAGTGTCCTGTTTAAGTTTGAATTCTTCGTGTTTCAGTTATTGATATCATTTCTTCGGTTGGATGGTGTGAAGGAATAGTGTCATACTTTTCTCCCAGGATAGCTTCTTCTCATTTTCCGTCTTATTCTTTAACATTTTGTAACTTGTTTTGGGAAATATGGGAAAGATTTTGGTAAAGCAGCAACAACAACAAACTGTTCAGCGAGTACTGACCCTTGTTCAGCCTTTCCCATATATGTATGCGTGTGTGTTTATATGACAGTTCATTATTTAAGTTTACTCTGTCAAAATAGGTTAAATATTCTTTGGGAACTATGGTCGCATCTTTAATGCATGAAAAGCATGCTAAATATAGGAAAGACTAACCTGATAAGAAAAGCATGACAGACTGCTGCCACGGAAAATATTTTGTCATTTGTTTCCTCTGATTTCTGAGAGCATTAAGCTGTGAAATCTCACTGCAATAAATTTCTGAGAGTGGCACATAGCAACAGCAAATATGACTGCAGATGATTCATTCTAATGACTTGACTTCTGACCTCTTTACAGATATATGACCAAGATGGGACACTACAGCACTTTATTGATGGTGGGGAACCCAGTAAGTCAAGTTGGATGAGATATATTCGATGTGCACGGCACTGTGGGGAACAAAATTTAACTGTAGTCCAATACAGGTAAATTCCACTTCAGTTTATCTGACAAATATTTCAATTTATTTGCAATAGTATTTTATCAAACAAATGTGTATCAGAAAGTATCAAAACAATGCCATGGGAATAGCATATTTCACTGCAGCAAAAAAAAAAAAAGGGGGGGGCTTTGCAAATTCTCTTACAGTGAGAAGCTGTGCTTACCAGGTTAGAGGTAAGTGCTTTTCTTAAATGAACGTGAACAAAAATTGCATTAAAATCATATGATGATTTTCTGTTAGTATAAGAAAAATCCATTATCTGAACTGGGTGGGCATAATATCAGCCAGCATAAGGAACTTCAGAAAGTGTTAAACAGTGTTGTAGCACTCATGCTTACAATCAAGCTGTATCCTGCAAAAATTCCTGATAGCATTTTTGCAATTGTTTAGAAAACAAGACCAGTACAAAAATATAACAATTGCACTAATTGCACTAAACAGGTTCAAATCTAAGGCTCCAACCTTAAAAACAGACTATGAACCATGTTATATTAGATCAAAGTATCATTTATTTATAATATGTATTCTGTATGTATACTGATTGAATTGACTGGATTCAGTTGCACTTATTCCCCATAACCTACTCTTTGTCCCGCAACAGAGGCTCTGAATTTAGCTGTATGGTCCACCAATAGATCAGAAAATTGTCTAATTCCCTTTTAATGTCATCTGCCAGTTGAGATTGAGCTGCTGATTACACTTACCTTGCATTTTCCAAAATGATTGTAGAAAAACAGCTAGAAAAATGTGGTAATTATGAGAAATATTAGTCTACAATGCATTTATGTCTGAGTTTTCTTATCTGCAAGGGACACCACACTTGGGTCATGGGATAAACAATCCCTTCAAGTTTCCCAGTGGCTTCACTGAGCACCGAACAAAACCAAAATAAAGAGAATGGAAGAGGGGAAAAGTCCCACTATGTTTATTCAAATTTGTGGCTTTGTTTATCAGACAATACTGCTGGATGTATCTCTTCTGTGCAGTTGTGTGGGTCTAATCCATTTTTGGACAGAAAGACTATACATTGCTTTGTATAGTACAGCCATGTTCTTTACATATTGCTCAAATGGCATGTAGGTTTGAAAGGTTTCAAAATTAGTTGCCTTTACTCATATTAAAAAATATCAGTTCCTGTGTGGAAAAATCAGAAAGCTTTGCAGACACACCCTGTGCTAGCACCTGTCCGTTAGCTATAATTATCTAAGAAATAACATGAGAAGTTGTATCTGGATGCAGAAATATTTGCAAACAAAATAACCTAATACATATGCTACATAGATACATGAACTTTCAGTCAACATTTCTTGTTAAACGAATCATTTTAAAGCAGCAAGATATTTATATCAAATAACTGTCCCAAAATCCAAAGGGCATTAAACTCATCATGCTGCAGTGCACTTCCCATAGCAGTTTTAGAGGGCTGATACAAAAAACTACCATATAAGCTGACATTGTCCCCCTCTGTACAAAGGGCCATTGAAAGTGTAGCTCACGTCCTGCTGAACTGCATCTTGACTCATGGACTCAATAATAACAATTTACCTGATAAAATATCTGAGAAATACTGGTCTTTTTATGTATAACTAATGTTATCAGATCAGTATGAAGTAGTTTCTGTGAATGTGGACAAATTCTGCTATGCTGTATGTAAAATTAGACAAACTTTAACATTCACTATTAATCCACCAACAATCACAATATATTATTCTTTTATCTTTATTTTTACTACTACTACTGCTACTACTACTACTACTGTTGTAGTTGTTGTTGTTGTAATGTTTTTATTTGCTGTTCTGTGACCACAATAAAGATTGATTGATTTCCCTTTTAAATTCAGAAATGATGATTTGGCACGACTAGGCATTATGGAAATACTGCATGGCCAATTTGGCAATTAGTATATTAGCTTATTTGTTTTGCTTTGTTCAAAGTGCATATACTTTTAACATAAGGAAAATCATTTTCACAGATGAATAAGACAATAAAATGAACAAAAGTAACAATCCAGAAAACTTTAATGAATGCAATGGTCGTTGTACCTTTATCTTTTACAACTTAAACATGAAAGTAAATAATAGGAAATTAAAGGAAAATAACTTGCCAGTTTGGGCCACTAAATATTTTCTGTAAGAAGAAAGGTTTCAGCACAGTATTATTAGTAAAAATAGGTTATGGGTCCCTTCATGTAGAATTCATCCTGCATGTTGATAGAAATGTGGTCTTGTCTATGAGTAGTTCCTTCTGTAGGGAAGTAAGATCGAATAATTGTATTCTGTAGCTGGATTGTTTTAGTTCTTGGGGGATATATCTCTGTTTCTCAGTTCTTCTATTAACGTGGTTTGTTCTTTCCTTTTGTTCACTACATTCAGACCCCCGCTTTGATAGATTACAAATAATTTAATGCATAACAAAACTAAAATGGAAATTAATACATTGTTGTCATAAAGAGTAACTATTTACAACTGTTGAAGCACAATGGAGAGGTTGTGGGACATGACAATGCACCATGTGCTACATCAGGTACGGTGCTAGTGTGATGCAACTCCTCCCTCCATGTCTGCCACTCAAGTTGCCTAAACAACCGAGTGTAGATGATGTGTTTGTAATCGAAATATTTTCTGATCTACTAAGACAGTTGTGAACATATGTTGTCCTTATGCAGAGCGCTGTGTCACATCTGATACATGCTTCAAGGAAAGAGAGAAAGAGAGAAAGAAAGAGAGAGAGAGAGAGATGAATGATGTCATACTACTGCTTGCTCTTTCCAAGAAAGAGTGTAGAAGGCTCCTTCTAGTCAGCAGAGTTGATTTCATCGGAACATTGTTCCATCAAAGTTCACTGACTTAAACTGAGCATATTTGCAAGCAAAAATACAAATTCTCAGTCAAAATCCAGCCATGGGAAACCATTAAACATCTGTCAATATTAAACAGATCTTACAACTCCCTGTTCATTCTGTAATTCTTGCTCAGAGTTTTCCCTCTTGATCTGTTTTCCATTGCTTTTAAAAAACAGTTAAAAAAACCCCTGGCATCTATCACCAGGGACTACATCCAAGTGTAAAGAAATAAAAAACAAAACAAAATGTTGGACCCTGAAAATCCATCTATTTTTTATTGTACATGGATGTCCTCCTCACTGAAAGTCAGATGGTTTAAATTCATTCTGTTATGATTTGTAATATCTAAATGGAATTTTCTTCAAAGAGCTCTTGATTGATTGACCCTTAGCTGAACGTTTTGTTTTTATTTTGAAGATGACAATAATGTTTGTTGGCATGTGTTCTGCTTCAACTGTGTTGGGACGCCACGAAGCTATCTTTATGAGTCATCCAACCACAATACTAAATACATGTCAGCAAAGGAAATATTATCCGAAAGAGGAAAAATCCCTTTGATGTACTTCAACATGCAGAGATTTTTGCAAGTTTTGGAAGCTCTGTGAGCTTGTAAGGAATGGTGTATGCTTACACTTTTTCCCCCTCTTTTTTTGGCCTACTCCTCAGAGACCACCCATTGCTCGAAAACAGTTCAGTTCTTTCAGCACCAAAGTGTGTCATTGGGTTTTAGCACATTCATTTGCTGGGCTGCTGTGTTTATGTTAGGTGAAGCCAAACAGAGAGACGAAAAGTTACAAGGGTGAAGTACAAAGTAGACTGTATTTTTTTTTCTGAAGTCAGGAGATGCGGGTGATTTATAACTCTGCCCCAATTTGATTTTTATGTAATGGTGGAAAGAATTAATAAAATGTGCAGCTTGGGTGAAAATAGTGGGAGGAGGAGAGCGTGAGGGCAGGAGAGAGAGTAAGACTTGAGTTTTTGTCAGATATTCATAGAAGGTTGGGAAAAAGCATTCTGCTTAGCCAGCAGTGCCCTCCTGAGACAGGGTGGCAGTAAGTGAGGAAAATAACAAGATAAATGCAATTTTTGCAGCTGCTCGTAAAATATTGAGAATCTGCACTTTTTTATTGATCTTTATGATTCTGTTGCCAAGAGCCACTTTGCGGTGACAAAATATGTTGACAAGTGCATATCTCACTCCCATGAAAAATGTGGTTAAAGATTCTCCTTATGTCGGCAGTGTTACACAAGAAACAAATTGCACCACTATGGCCAATCTTTTTACAAAGGGACTAAATTTAAGGCTTACCATCCCTGCAAGCTTTTATCTCAGACTTCAGGCTTTTAGCAATTCTTCACTTCAGGAACCAGTTCAGATTCAACTTTTTCAAAACTCCATTTATATCTATGCTTCACATGAGGTGGTGTTATAAATGGCCCTTCCTTACTTCTATGGCTATATCATTCTGCAGGGTGCTATTCCAGGTAGAAAGGAATGCTCATGTTGTATTTATTGAATTGTGATCTATCACATATAATGATGTTTTATATTATTGTAACTGGTTTAAGTGACAAACTACAGTGTCAAGATAATAATTTCTCTTTTGGCTCCTAAATGACTACTTTGGGATTAGTTTTACAACTGTCTATAGCTCCCTCCCCCTGTTATTGTTTCAGATTGCATGCTTCCTTCTAAGAAAATATTTTATTAACTACTGGTACATTACAAAATGGTACATAAAGGGAAGTATGAATGAATAGAGAAATGGTTTACCATGACAGGCCTGCTTTGTATAGCTCTAGTTTAGTGGCCATCCCTCTGTCTGACTTGTACAGATCTCAGGCTGTGCTAAGCACAATGAAGTGGTAGCATGCTGATGGATTTCCTTTGAGTTGTTATGTATGTGTGTATGTATGCACACACATGGACCAAGGCAGAATTGAAATAAATCTGAAGAACTTCAATCTCCTTGCTATTGTTTAAAACAGTTCAACTTTCTTCAGGCTACGAAGAAAACAAAGAAAAGTTAAGTTAAGAAACTCCATTGATTTAATTCCATTAAAGCTAATTTTCAAAATGTTCAAAAATATTCAGCCTCCTGGTGTATTAATGTTACTGATTCTGTTAGTTTCATGAAAATACACTTGGAACATTCTGACATGACAGACAAATGACTTTGCTGAGAAATTATGGCTCTATTGTTCAGTTTTGATTATAATAGTGACTTTAAAAAACCTGCAAAAGATTATTCTGGATTTTCAGTCAAAGAAGATATGTAATTTATTTCTTATCTACATATCTGTTTTAGGCCACTGAATGCTAAGAAACAAAATAGGTGCCTTTTAATGCTCAGAATATCTCATTTTAAAATGTCACATTAACTATCACCAGCTGATGGTAGTTCTTTATCTGCCAAGCTATCAGCAGGCAAGCTGGGAGTTTCCATGATGGTATTTTGCTCCATAGTCATTTTCAGGAGGTTAGAATTACATTCAAAAACTGTACAAGTATCCTAGTTAGGCGTGATATGTTTAAAATATATTTGTAAGCAAAACACTGCAAGCTGGAAAAATATTTGAAATGTATGGATTTTAAAAATCTTTTTAAAATTGTCTTAAAAAGATGTTGGGCACTTTTATCAGGCATCTTTAAATAGTCTTAGATTTTATATAAGTTTCTGCTTTGTTTTTATGCTTTTGAGGGATATTATCATAGCTAGAATTTAGTTCTTTATTTACAACTCAACTTCTACAAATTAAAAAAAGTATACTGCCTGACAAAATACTGAATGCTTAAAAATACATAAAACACTTTGACTCTGCAGAGTATAAAAGATGAAGCTTCTTGAGTTTGATTTCTGGTGACTATATGGACACGTCCCTACAGCTTCCTTGTTAGCAAACCAAAATGCTTTGCCATTGCTGCCTTCTGGGATTTTGTTTTCCTGTTTAGCCTACATGCTTTGATATCCTAGTGGTCTCCCCTTTTAATATTAGCCAAATCAGAATCTGACTTGTTTTACAAGTGGTTAGCAACATGCAGCCACTTTGCTAAGACCTACATGTGTTATTGAACTTCAAAATGCCCTTTATGGTAGCTGCTTTATCATAGTATAATAGCTGTCACCAATCATCTATTAGTTTTCCCCCATCATTTCTGTATTTATCTTCATCTTAAGATATTAATGTGTATGTCCTGAGATTGCTGCTTCAGTGGAATCAGGTCAACTAGATGTGCGATTATCTGGGACTGCCAGAATGCACTACTTTTCTTAGGCAAAATTTTCACTCAGGTGATCAGAAGGATATTTAATATTTACCCCACTTAATATGTAATAAAAATATCCTGGAATTTTGATTCATTCTTTCTTTCTCCTTTGTCTATGACCAGATCAAATATATTCTACCGAGCTTGCATGGATATTCCCAGAGGCACTGAATTGTTGGTGTGGTATAATGATAGCTACACATCTTTCTTTGGAATCCCTTTACAGTGCATTGCACAGGATGAGAACTGTAAGTGGCACATTATCAAATAATAATATCTTATATAAATAGTATCTATGTTTTGTATTAAGATTAAAGTAGATTCCTACCCTGTGAACTGAATCATGTCAACAAACAAACATGAATTTTCCACCTTAGACATGAAAAACTGTTTTGAAGGTTCTAACTAGGGAAACTAGTAGTATGATAGTACAAGATATAGTATTATTATTTATGATTATAATAAATATTTGTTGTATTTGAAGACAATTAACTTGAGGGTTTGCAAGAAGACTATTAAGTACTGCAACACAAATCAGTGATAATTGCCAAAAAGAGTTTTATGAATAGGCAGGCTCTACTCTTTCTTTCCACTAAGATGTTAGTTAGGATCTGGAAAACCCATCAACTTAGTGAGCATTATGGAGCAATATTAATCTTATAGATCATTGTGAACTATGAAACCAGCAGTGAAATTTATCACTTGGTCCATCACAAAAGCTAATGTGTCTTGAGAATGATGCCACATGCCCACTGTGTGCACAGATACTTCGTTTAATAAACACCAAGCATATCTTTGTATCTTTTTAAGTTAAAAAAAAGTAAAGGGAAAACTTACCTTGCTGCCAGTTGTTACATATAAAGAAATATATTGTGTTTAATATGAATGGGAGTGGTTTGCATTTAAAAGGAAGGGACCTGGTCCAAATATATTTCTGCATCAGTTGTAACATGTTTTAGCCACTGCATCATTGTCAGCCCCAGATGCTAGATCAAACATCCACAGATATATAATGGGGGACAGAGTAAAAACTAATTCAACAATATGTCCACCTTTCTCAGTGATACATTTAATAGAATTTATTTGTTCCAATGCTCTGTATGTAACTCAATTTGTCATGAAACCTAAGGCAGAATACAGCCTGTGTCTTTTATTGTTTTTTTATTGTTTTTATTTATTCTACATCCATTTCCCTCTTCTCTTCCTCTGTTTTACCATGTGTCAAATTTTACATGATAAAATCCTTAGAAAGTCAGCAGATTTATCCTCTTGTCCTCTGGGAAGTATGATAGATATCAATGACACTCTGTAAATGAATAAACAACCATGATTTTAAAAAATGTAATAATTAGACCACGATAGTTTCAAATTTTGATATTCCAAGGGTATAGATATTATGGCAAAGCACAAGTGCATTTAGATGGGGATAGAATGGATTGCCATCTCTGTTCCAGATGAGGAAGTTCATGAAATGAAGTGTGAGGAATCACTGACATTACTGTTTGCTGGATAAATAATTAATTTTATGGTTTATGAAATATGTCAATTACACACACATGTACTAATTGCAAACAACTATAAATATTTTAGATATCTGTTACACTTCAAAAATTGAATTTCATTTAGGCACATTCTCTATACAATTTTGTGTATTGTTCTTATTCTTGTCTACTCAGAAATAAATTCCATCATGCAAACGATGACTGTGGGTGGCATACAATTAAAAAGTATACAAATCAAATTAAAAACAAAGAATAATTTAAGGGAAGAGATGTGAGAGTTCAATCTATACCCTTCCTACCTGCTTGAAAAAGTGCTTGCTTAGAGAAAATATACAAAACATCCAGATTTATTCATCTGTTCATCCGCATTGAATTGCTTGCCTAATAAATTGTTTTTCTTCATGTATGTTTGTGTAAATTGTTTATTTGATGCTAATTTTATATCAATTTTTCATGAGTTTTAAAATTTGCAAAGAGAAATAATGAAAAAATCATGTATAAATGTTAGATGGGTATATACGAGACTATTTCACAATCTTATAGTGAACTAAACTAACTTTGTTGTCATTGTTATGAAAATGGTGATAAAATTCTGAAAACAATCAGTTGGAATGTATTACGGGTTGTAAATAAGATTTTCCACTTTTTAAAATGCATCTACAAACAGAAAATAATCACACTGGCTAAAATAGTTTTTTTGCAGTGCTGTTCTTCTACTTAATATGATGTTTGTGGCATGAGGAAACATCCAGAAATGAAATCTTAAATTTGCTTTTGGAATTCTTTTTTACCAGTTCCTGACCACCATGTAGGATTGTATGTGTGGACCAGAAACAATTTCATTGAAATGCTTGTCTGTTTATCTCTACTATTAGAATCCAGTGCTTTATTGTAAATACAATGAAAGATAAATAGATTATGATGTGTGTTTATGGTAATGGTTTTTTCATATTTCTGAAGGCTGTGTTATAATGTCAGGAATTTTCTTTTTTTCCCTTCCAGTGAATGTTCCTTCAACTGTTATGGAAGCCATGTCAAGACAAGACACCCTCCAGCCATTCAGCAAAAGTAGCAAACCACCCTCTGCCCCTCCACAACGATCCATAGTCTTTCCACAGACTCCATGTAACAGGAATTTCTCTCTTCTGGATAAATCAGGTTCTCTCGAATCAGGATTTAACCAGATCAATGTAAAAAACCAACGAGTCCTAGCAAGTCCGACATCAACGAGTCAATTAAATTCTGAGTTTAGTGACTGGCATCTTTGGAAATGTGGGCAATGTTTTAAGACTTTCACCCAGCGGATCCTCCTGCAAATGCATGTTTGTACACAGAACCCTGACAGGTAAAAACACGGCACTCTTTACCTCTGTATCTGCTGATATAGACAACATTGCTTTTGCTTTATCAGGCTGACACTCTTTTCAGCAACAGAATGTTATTAGGAGCAGCCTGTGCAGGGTAATTCATCTGCTGTTGTATGAAACATACAAATAATGACTATAGATTAGTGTTATTATTTGTAAAAATATTGGGCACCTAAAGACACAGATAAGAGAAAATGGCTAAGAATATAATCTTAGTTTGGTACATGTCTTGGAAAGTGGAGGAGGGGACAAAATAAAAGGAAAAAATATGGATATACCAGATGGGGAAAAACAGGTCAAGATAATTAAAAGTCATTTTGTCTTTGAAAGATAATATAACGTGTGGCTCAGCAGCTGTCATAGCCATTTCAGGGTTCACCTATAGTGTGCAATGTGTATGAACTTAATTAAGTACTAAGGGGTAATGAATTGGAATTTTTTGCTTAGCACTATTTTTCTTCAGAGCATGCAAAGCCATAAATCGTGCAAAGCTGTCAAAAGGAAATACCTACTCCACTAGTGATGTGGAGGAAAACAGATGCCATTTATTCAATAAACTAATATCCACACCGAAGAAAAATGTTGACTAGATACCTCAGAGTCAAAGTTGGTTGAAAGTTTGTCAATATAGAATTTTATGGCCATGAACTGAGGATGAAATTTAGCTGAACAAGTGAATTAAAATTTCAGGTATTCTGACTGGTGGCCTGGTAGAGATAATGGAACTATTATTTATGAATCAAATCTGGTTTATTTGACAATTGTGATATCTGGCAGCACAAAAGGCAAAAATCAAATTAACCCAATAAAAATATTGTTTGGGATTTAGTGACGAAGAGGTACTTTAATAAAAATGATTGAATGTCCTGGAACAATAATTGGAGAAACAATCCACAAGTATTGTTCTTACGCTACTTCAGTGATGAAAAGGAGCCTTAGCAGATTAGAGAGAAGTTTTGAAAGCCAGTGTGCCATTTTAGTAAACATTTAAAATGTTTTCATTACTGAATATAAATCTTTTATCTCTTCATAGGAATCTCATCAAAATGCATTAATCATATTTAGAACCTAATCATATTTACTACTATAGAACCTCAGGTTCCCCCCCCCAAACCCATAAATCTTCTAGGCGGGTTTTGCATGAGAAGAAATTAATAAATGTGTTGAATTAATAGAGGTTCATTTCCAGGGGAAGGGAGGCCTTTTCAATATTGCTTGAAAATTTCCAAAGGAATTTCAACCAGAAATCTAAATATGTTTGAATGGATACATAGGTCTCTCAATGTTTTTGTTCATTTCAATAAAGTGAATAGATTGTATGGTGAGATATATGTATTTAATAGTAATTTCTCCACTGAAATAAATTAGCTAATTTTTCAAAATATTTATGCATGTACATCAAATATTCTTTGCCTGCAAGAAATAAGATCTTTGGATTAAAGTAAAATTCATGTTACTATCCTCACTGCATTAAAATGTACAAAACATAATTAAAACATCTACAATAACAATTGTGAGGATTAAAAAAGTAAGATAGCATGCTATTTTTTCAAATTCAAATGTCCATTAGCTTTCACAATTAATTTATTTGCACACTTAATCATACTAAATTATAATAATGTTCCTAAGCATGACCCAACCTATCACTGAATCTTAACTGTAACCTTGTATTAATGCTGAAGCTCACAAAACAATCTTCAAATGGCTGCCATTTAGGTTGTTTGGCTATAAGATTGGGCATAATCTGAAATGAGATGAAGGGAGAGGTATTTCATCACATTTTACAAAAGAACAATGTTTGAATTTATCTGAAGATTCCACACATATTAAGGAGATACAAAAAACATGGAAACTCATTTACCTCTGCCTCTTAGTAGTAATGGAAATCTGCACCAGTTATTTTTACTTTTAATACTCAAACAACTTATATATTCTGGGCCCATTTTCAGATATTACAATAAGAAAGTGGTTAGGAAATGTAAGCTATGAATAGTCCAAAGCATGCTGGATAGTAGAAAGCACATCTTTCAATCTATCTATCTATCAGTGAGTATTTGTACTTTTTTCAGTTTTCCAATTATTGGATATTAATATGAACAAGCTAAAAATTTTCCTCACCAAATAAAGAACATAATTGTATGTGTGAGAATATTGCGCTTGCACTTCTTGTCAGTGTTATTGTAATTGAGTAAAGCAATTATATAAAGTGTGACTCTTAGTCAATATCATTATAGTGTCATTGTTCATCCAAGAAGATTTAGGTTGGAATACAGATCTTGAAATTTTTGACTGTCAACAGATGCACACTGATAATAGAATATAAGGTTATCACACTGTTCTTGGAGGTGAAGGTTTGCTTCGCCTCATCTTATGCACTCCCAAGTGTTTGGAGGAAGGGTCAGCTCAGTAGTAGGTCAACTCTAGCAGTAATTCATGGGATTGGGATGGGAAACTCTTCTTTAAACCTTACACAAGACAGAGCTGGATAAATCTCATTATAAGCAGCTTTCTGGGTTTGTTTTCTGGACCCAAAAACTGAATGTAATATTAAAATTATTTTACAAGAGTAGAGTTTGTCTGTTGAGAGTAGAGACAGCTAGAGGAATAACAACAACTTGGAAATTAAGATTACCACAATTCTGTATCAAAAAAATAAAGACTATCCTAAAACCTTTTTTAAGAAACAATGGCCTTTGGTCAACTATTCCTCTATCTTGTAATATATGATAAGAATTTCATTTCCTTTATGTACACTCGAATCATATTATTGTCTGGATTAATCAAGAACTACTGTATGGATTTTCCTGAAAATTATTTGTGGTCACATTGTAAAATATCTTGCAATAGATGAAGTAAATAAGATTTTCCTATTAAGGTTATAGCTGTATGATAGAACTTTTCCTACTTCTCAACAGTAGCATGGGTAGGTTTGTAGGTCCAAAGTCAGTTCTTCCTAAGTCATGTCTTGTGACTTTTCACCTGTGTAATTCACTAACATGAACTGGTTTATGGATATTATGGCTGGTTGCTCAAGCAGATTTGGCAATAAAATAACTGTGAGTGATTTGTGACAAAATAGAGACATTCAGTGCCTGTAGCATGATTATAGTGGCAGAATGCAAATGCCTTTTTTTACATAAAGAATACTGGCATTTCAAAAGGGAGAGCAGTGGTGGCATTCTACCGGTTTGGCCAAACCAGTAGCTGCGACGATTACCTGTGAGTGAACTAGTTAGCTCCAACGATCAGCTGCTGGGCCTTCCCACCTGCCCCAGCTCTATACTGACCTTTATTTCCTGCTTTTCCACCTCAGCTGCTTCGCACGGCACGGCAGATTGCCGCGCATCAGCTGTTTTACACACAGGGCTTGCAGCTGAAGGTGAGTTGCAAACGCTGCATGTGCGCAAAGTGCACTCTCACACTGAACTGGTAGGAAAACTTTTTTGAAATCCCCCATTGAGGGGGAGGGAGTTGTTTTGCAGGTACTTTTTATATCTACTAAGAGAGAAGAAATATATTCACAAAATGCATTGTGTTTTTGCCTGTTTTCAGTAGTAACCGTAGTACAATATAGTATAGCATTAGTATAGTAGTAATTTTTAACCGTCTCATTTACAATATTTATTGTAAATCCATTTGGATTTTCTATTCCCATTCTATACAATATGTATCTATTTTAATTTAAACCCATTTTTATTAGAAAACAATTAAGAAATCATCTGAGGTACTATAACTGATTAGTTCTAGTCACTCTGAGGAGATAATTACACATCTTGTGCTCTTTCTAATAGCTCTTCTATAGGATACTACAACAGCCTTTCCTAATTCTCCAGAAATCTGAAGCCAATCCCTTTTAATAATAATGCTGTAAAGGGGTCTTACGTTCTTTATAATATAGTTTGAATTGCGGAACATGTATAAAAAATGAAAAATTAATGGTATTACTTTTTCAGAGTAATAATACAATGTATTATGAACAATGTATAATGTTTATTTATATTAATAATTGATTAATTATATGATATAATATGTTATGTTATATTATATTATTTTAAAAGCAGTAGCTTCAGCCTTTAAAAATGTATGGTAGACAGTAATATCCCCAGGGCAGAAATTAAGTATGTTCAAGTTTTGTATGTAGGCAATGTTGAATTTTATAGTATAATTAGATTTCTGGAAACAGTTTCTGCCATTTTGGTTACATGGTCTCTTACCAGGTATGGGGGAGGAAGAATTATAAAAGGAACAAAAGACGTTCTGTCTCGTATAAAAATGGGGTAGAACTTAGAAAGCCATTCAGACTGCCATCTTCATTTTTTTACATCCCCTTCTCTCCCTAGATGCTCCTTCCTCTTACACTAGAATGCATTTTAAATTGTTAATTAATTTAATGCTTCTCCTGAAATCAACTTAAAGTCTAAAATTTAGAAGCACCCCTAGAAGTAATTGGCCAAGAGGTTTCCAAGATTTGATTTACTTGTTTGCTTGTTTTGCCTGGTTCTAGACAATCTTACCCATTATTCCATGAACCAGGATTAGAAATCCCTTTTCTCTTCTGTTTTTCTGCTGCAGAAATTCCCAACAATCCCATTTGGGGGGCTCCAGAAAGGGGTAAGCAGAAGCCTTCAATCAAAGTGATTTTTTTAAAAAATAACTTTTTCATAATGCATTTTAATTAAAAAGCAGTTCTTACAATACACATCATTATTTTTTAATGTCATGCACAGTCTACCATGCATTTTAAATGATTAATATATATGTTTTAATATACATATATGGATATCCTCCCTGATAGTTTCATATATAATTTTAAAAAAATTGTAGCAGATTTTAATTTGATAAATTAAATGTTACATGTATAATATATTGATGGAGTAATAAATTCATTATGTTCAAGCTTACATCATCAGATATGTGCTAATACAGATAGCCCTTGACTTACAATTCATTTAGTGATTGTTTGAAGGTACAACAGCACTGGAAAAAAGTGACCCATTACCAATTTCACATTTCTGGCTGTTGCAGCATCCTCTTGGTCATGTGATCCAAATTCTGGCACAATCATGATCCTGTTTTGTGATCTTCTGACAAACAAAATCAATGTGGAAGCCAGGTTCATTTATCAACCTCTTACTGACTTAAGAACTGCAGCGATCCACTTAACAATTGTGGCAAGAGAGGTCGCAAAATGGGAGCAAGATCTGCTTAACAAATTATTTCACTTAGTAAACAAAGCTATTTGCTCAATTGTGGTCTTAAGTTGAGGACCATCTGTATGTGCAGCACTTCCTGTCACCTACTGATTAGCACATCAGATCAAATATGTTTCATCACACATCTGATGAGGTGTGTGTCCTGTCATGATGCCACAAGTTTCTTGGATTTGGAAGGAGAAATGGAAGAGCTGGTCCTTGGTGATGTCACAGAAGCTGTTTCTGTTTCTAACTTCCTATCATTTACTTTGATTCACTTATTTGGATCTTTTACAGCACACAAATGTGCCATAGCGCAGTGGTTAAAAAACAGTGTCTTATAGGCTTGTGTTGTTAGTGTGAAGGTATGTTGAATTTTCTTGAGATATATCATTTGGAGTATCTGGTTTGATTTTAACAACAATGCTATCTTGTCCATCATTTCTGTTTGATAGTAACTATGAGCTGAAGTGGTGCAATGCTTACAGTGCCGTACTGCAGGTTACTTCTGCTGACTGCCAACTGCCTACAATTTGGCAGTTCAATTCTTACCAGGCTCAAAGTTGACTCAGCCGTCCATCCTTCCGAGGTGGATAAAATGAGGACCCAAATTGTTGGGGGCTGACTCTGTAAATCACTTAGAGATGGCTGTAAACATTGTGAAGTGGTATATAAGTCTAATTGCTATTGGTATTGCTATTGCTATCCAAAAATCTACCTGTCTCTCACAAGCAGCACATGAGAACAACAGCATCCACTTGTTCATATTTCCCATTATATTTGGAAAGATATGTCTAAAAAATTGCAAGTTACATATGCTGTCACCAAACACATTGTTACCCATCCCCTACCCCAATTCTGCAATAGCCATGACAGTAGTTTTAGCACTATGGGTTATCTTCCTTGTTTCCATCACATTTTTTAAGAGGATGTAAAATAATGATGGACACCTTACCAGGATTTGTTCCTTTGAGCATACCTGAACTATAGAATCAAAGAACTGACAATAAATCAAATTTAATATTCAATTCTTCTTGCATAATTGCTTCTAAAAAGTTACTTTTTTGTAGTTTAATATTCTTAATACATGATGTATTTCTGTCTAATATCACTATGATACAGCTGAATATTATTTACTTATACCAGTAACCTTTTTTATTTTACACAAAAGCTTAGATTTAACAAATATGAGCAGAATACCTGGAGGGGACTTTGAAAAAAAATCTTTCCCCCCTTCATTTCATGAGGTGATTTCATCATAACAGAGCCTGTATTAGAGGAAATTGCTTACTATTTATTAAATAAATCACTGAGCAATCACTATGCATTTCTTTTATGAAAAATGACAATCTTGAAAGTATAGTCTGCAGGTTTTCTAAACGTTATGGGTTTAGTATATATCCTATTCAGTTGCAATTGTTTCAGAGAGATTATTGTTTATAAACAAAGAATGATTTGATTTTGCAGAAAAAAAATAATCACATTGAAATAAGGGATTAATTGATTTTGTTTAGTGACTTATTTGTTTATTTTACAGTTAAAAAATAGATAACCAGGGGCTAATAAATGTTAATGATTCCACTCAATTCTCAGAAAATCAATTCATGATTATTACAGCACATCTTGTTTTATCTTTTTACTAAAAGAACCTAATTCTAAAAATATCTTATCACAGCACATTATTATTAGTAAGTGCTCCAAGAAAAAATAATACACTATAGTGAAAAATTTAATCCTTAGTAGATTTTTATATGTTTGACTTATCAGCTGCGCTTTCTATTATAAAAACGAATAGTTCCTTTGAAAAAAAAACTGAAATTGCTCCTAAGAGTAAGCATTAGAATATAACAAGTTTAAAATGAAGTATTAATGCAATGTAAAATATATGATTTTTGAAAGTCTGAAATCAATGTACATTAAGCTTTGAATAAAAGGCAGCTACTTCCAAAACTTCAACATCCAAAAATGTTATATACATTGAAAATTTTCTACATGAAGACTGAATGGCAGGACAAGGGGGAAAATGAAAAAAGCACATATAAAGGTTCCATTTATTAATTATATAAAAGAAAGAACAAAATAAATGAGTGTACTAAAAGCTATTATGTATTCTTCTATCCTAGCGACAAGCAAAAGTTAGGATTTCCAGAGCTCAGAGATAGTATATCCTAATAAGTGCCCTCAGACCAAGTCTTCCATTCAAAGGGCAATAATGTCCTGTAAATAGATACTAGAAGAAGGAATTGAGAAATCATACAATATCTATCTGTATCCTCTCGCTTCTTTGTCTCTGTCTCTGTCTCTGTCTATCTATCTATCTATCTATCTATCTATCTATCTATCTATCTATCTATCTATCTATCTATCTATCTATCATCTGTCTGTACAGTATGTGTATCTATGTATATTTATCAATCATCTAGCTATCATCTGTCTGTCTGTCTATCTATATTATCTATCAATCTGTCTGTAACTGTCTGTATCTATCTATCATCTGTCTGTACAGTATGTGTATCTATGTATATCAATCATCTAGCTATCTGTCTGTCTGTCTGTCTGTCTATCTATATTATCTATCAATCTGTCTGTAACTGTCTGTATGTTTATCTATCTATTTATTTATTTGGTTTGTCAATTGCTTACAAGATAATAGATATAAGTAAAAACATAGTTATGAATACATGGATACATATAAGAAAAATAAAAGAAATAAAAGAAACAACAGGGCAGGTATGGTAGGCACGTTGGTGCGCTTATGCACGCCCCATCATCTGTCTGTTCAGTATGTGTATCTGTCTATGTATATCATCTATCAATCATCTATCTATCAACTATCATCTGTCTATCATCTGTCTATCTATCTATCTATCTATCTATCTATCTATCTATCTATCTATCTATCTATCATCTATCTTTCATTGGCATGAAAATAATCTGATAAGAAACCAAATTTAATACCAAAATTTAGCACAATAAAGATACAGTATGAGCTTGGAGGATACTGCATCACCTTTCCCAGTATAAAGTACTGGCTTCTACATGATGATTCTTTTTCATTTACTGGCATTAATCTGTCTGTTTGTCTTTTTATCATCTGCCTGCCTGCCTATCTCTTTCTAATGTATGTATACATAAATCCTTTTATTAATAGCATTACAGGTTTTACTGAAAGTTCGTTATGGTAGTTCAGCAGAAAAGAAAATAATCCTTTTTCTTCTTTCTACAAGCATTTACATAATAAATGATCAAATAATGTTTGGAAATCTGATTGTTATTAATTTAAGGAAAATTTAAATCCCTAAATAATCTCAGTTCAATTATCTTACAGCTACAGAATTTTACATTTGAAACTTGCTGTGGAATATTCATCACAGATTTTATAATGTAATTAAAATTATATTGTATTGAACTATTGACCAAAGCTAGGTCATTAATCAAGCAGAAAAATTCTGTGATCAGTGCTCTGAAGCACTGTAAAATAATAGTATTGGTGATCAGTGATGCAAGTAGTCACAATTAAGCAGTCCAGCTGACAAATGAAGGATAACGTTTTATTGTATACTTAATTGAATTGTTCTGTATGCCTGGTCACCATTGTCTCTTTCCTTTACTCTTTTGTTTTAGCTCTTCAGAAATATATATATTTTCAGAACAAAACACTGATAAGACATCAGTGTACATTAACATTACAGGTTTTATGAATTGTATCTTAAGCTGCTCCTTCCAAAGGAATAAAATTATTGAGGCACTTAAAGATATATCCTTATTTTTTTAAAAATAAAAGAGGTTGGTAGAGCTAAATATAAATAAATAAAATGGCCGATTGAGTAAATATGCTTAAAGCTTTGAAGTTTCCATTGACAACATAAAGCATTTTCAGGAAAAAGAAGCTACAATTTGGAGTTGTCTAGCTAAAGGCAAAACCAATTCTTTTGTCTAATTTTAGAAAAAATTTAAAAATGTAACTATGAAATAGGACTTCCAAGATGTTTACAGGAAGACACAGCCCAAGTTTTTCAGCAGTTATAAAGTAATATTTCAAGCTTTGAAATAGCAATTTAGCTATCTGAGCTTTCTTGGAGGAAAAACAAACTGTTTGCATTGAAGAGGTGTACAGAATTTCTATAATCCCTCTTAAATGGCCTTCTAAAACAATCCCACACATCATCCTGCTAGATCAGGCTCAATTTCTCTTGATCACCTGCAGCAGGGAAGACTTATCTCTTTCTAAAAGTTTAATTCTTTTGCTGTATAGTTCTTATCACTGAAAAAAAATAGTAATGTTCAGTGGAAAACCAATCTGTAACTTAAATTATTTATATCTGACTTCAGGTCTAGGGTAATAGTTTTATATGATAGTCCTTCAGATATTTGAAAGGTGCTGTCATGTGTCATCTTCTTCAATAACCTTTCTTATAATTCATATTCTCTCATGAAAGATCTAAATGATATTAGATGTTTAATATGGTCTAGATTTCTACAGTATTATTCATATAAATAGAATATATACATATTTCAGTTACATGTTCTGATATTTAAGATAGGTAAGAAATAAGTAGTGGGGTTTTCAAGGAACTCTAGCATTTAAAGTGGACATAATGGTGGAAAACTGGGGATGGCAGCAGATGATAGTGAGGAGTTGATAGTGAGGATATCAAGAAGTACCTGAATGTTGTTGCAGAACAAATTCTTTTCTATACTGTAGCACCAGGATAAAGTAAAACTCTGAGTTAGAACATCCTAGATCTGTTCTAGGAAGGACATGTCAGAATTTTATGTACTGTATATTATGGGGTCCCAACTGTGTCCAAAGTATTTAATTTTCTTTAAATATCTTGCTTTAAGTTCTTTACAATTGTTAACCAGAGCTGTGCATCACACTCAGATAAAGACCAAACTCTCAGATATATGGGATAATTTGATGCAGTAGATCAGTAGAAACCATTTTATTACCTTAAAACTTCACTCATACTGATGGAGCTATGTCATAAAGGAACCCATAACTGTATTGGATGAAATATCATGCTAGGAAGGAGAAGAAAGAGGATTAGATTCAGTAGTATACTCCAAATAATAGTGATACTGGTCATATCACTTTTGATTTTCTTAATCTGAATATTTTGGGAATCAGTTAAGAAATTTGAGTACAGAGAGCTGTAGTTTTTTCTATCCATTTTACTAATTGTTAGTATTTCATCCATGACTGTTGTACAACAAAGTGAACTGTTTTAACTAGATGATTGGCTTGATGCTTATTTTCTTTTGAGGAAAATATCAGTACATTTTAGACTATTCTCTTCCTTCAACTAGGGCTTCAGCTGCAATCCCATTCTGGAAAGAGCAGTGTTTTCTCATTAACACACTTTTCCATTTGCACAAAATACCTTCAGTCTAAGAGTCTAAAATTTGGTATGGGTGTTTGTCATAATTGGAACTATTTTCATGATATTTTTTCTTTCTTTCTGAATCTGACGTTCTTTTAAAACAAAGAGATTTTAAAAGAGCATAGATTGGGGAAAAATTCTTAGCACCACTAACTGATTTCATTCTAATAGCAAACTCTGAAAGAATGGTCCCATTGAACTTCCTGTGGAAGGGATTTTTAGAACCAAGGTGTTATGTTTTTCTCTTGCTGCCAAGCAAAATTTTTGATAGTCACGTAATTACAGATGACAGGAACACATAAGGAATGTTGGTTTCAATTCATGGAGGTCTCCATAAATATTAATTATTACCTTGAACTGAATTTCTGCCTTTAAGACTACAGTCTGCAGAAGAAATAATTAAAATATTTATATACTACACTCAACAATCATATCCGGACACATACAGGGGAGAAACCATTTAAGTAAGTAATTAAAATATTTATATTTTAATTGCATTGCTTTTGTGGATATCAATTGCATTTTAAGTAAATATGATGCTTTCATATATATCCCTGCCCTTCAATTAGCATAATCACACACAAAACAAAACTACAACGTGCTTTAACCTTCATATTGTTGTTTCTCTATCCAAAATGATCACCAATACATTTTTAGAATTAGAGTCTTCTACACTTAATGCGTAAAGCCTGTATTTAGATTCCATAGGCATTGATAATGCTTAGTATAGAAAGGTCATTATATTCAGCAGTACAAGCTTTCCAATAAAATAATTAATTCCAGGCTCCGACCATCCTCCAAGTCCCTAATTTATTAAACATGACTTACCTTAGAGATTTCAAACAGAAACATGATTGGCACAATCTTGTTGGATTCTTTGAGTATATGTAACAACTATATTACCATTCTCAGAAGAATCAAAGTTGCTATTGTTTGTAGCTGGTAATACACTCGATATTTTGTTGTGAGGAATGGAGGGGAAATGTTTTTTCATGTGGACCTTATGTGAAACTGAGGTTCCCTACTATTTAAAACAAAAAGACTGTAGAGACAACATATTCCTAATTTGATGTCCCCCAAATGTATTGGACTTTGCAATATTTAGCAAGCGTAGCAATGCCTGCTAGGGCTCATAGGATATGATATTTATCACATGTGGAGGACATCAGTTGGGAAGATGAGAAGGAGAACATTTCAAATTTTAAGAAAGTTCACTATTAAATTCCCTTTTGAAATAAGCAATCAAAGCTTGGCGGCACCACCCAAATGATTTTCCATGTGCTGCAGTTTAAAAACAAAACAAGTAGTGATCACATTGGGTGTTTCTTATTTTCTGCAGGCCCTATCAGTGTGGACACTGCTCCCAATCCTTCTCCCAACCATCAGAGCTTCGGAACCACGTAGTCACTCACTCCAGTGACAGACCTTTCAAGTGTGGCTATTGCGGTCGTGCCTTTGCTGGTGCTACTACACTCAACAATCATATCCGGACACATACAGGGGAGAAACCATTTAAGTAAGTAATCAAAGACTCAGTTGAGCAGGAAGGGAACACTAGGATCATTCAGATTTAGATTTCACCTTTTCAGAGATGTCCTTTTTGAATTCAGTTCCGAATACCAAAAAGATGTGCGAACCTGGCTGTGTTCCTTCTTGATTTCAGTGGCATTTATTTAGGACTAAAATATGTGAGCAGGAGTCAACTTGGTAGTTGAGTCATTAAGGCTTATAGTAGTATTCATATATCTATATACTTTCATTTCTACTTCTATCTTTATTTTACCTCTTTATCCTTTGTCTCTCTATATCTCAGTTATATAATCTTGTAATTTCACCAGAAAATGATGGTTGGGTTTTTTAAAATTTCCAGCAACAATATCTCCAATAATAGTATCTAAGAATGACAAAATAAATAATAGAGTTGAGTTTTTCAGGCATATGCTATGCACGGTATATTGAAGAATATCAAGTAGGGAACAACCAGTGAGCATCAAGGCAACAGTGATTGCATACTTTTAAGACAGAAGTATTTTAAATAGGAAAAAAACTATACAACTGTATGATTATATCATTTTATATTGTTGTATTATGTAGCAATTTTAAGTATAAGTAATATTTTAGAGTGTAATTTGGGAGTGGAAACCATGTGGACGCTGAACTACAAATTATACTAGTTTTGGCCTACAGTGATGTTCACCAGTACTCATAAGAGTAGTTATTCAACAATATTCACAGACCAATCAGTTTTGGTTTAGGTGTTCCCCGTATGAACTTTTAGTATGTTATTTCACAAAACTAGTCAAGACAGAGAAGCTATCAATATGAAAAAATTAAAAGCAGCAGAAAGGGGTTAAGCCCCTGTCACACGGCACCAACTGATGGAAAGAGGATGTAAAACAGAGAAAAACACTTGCCATCCGTTGGTAAACGTGATGCTTCCGTTCTGTACTGCACTGCCTCGTTTTGCTTCCTCTCTATCTTCCAGCATCCGTCTATTGACATTTCTCTGCTCAGAGGGTTTTGAGCTGCTTAAAACTTTTGAGCGGAAAATATACAATGCGTCCGCGAGGCATACGGGGGACATCGCGTTCTGCATCCGTTACGCATCACTATATCTGCTAGGCATCTGCTGCGCATCCGCGCAACTTGCATCTGCTTGGACGCAGGGAGGAAGCGGAACGGACGCAGAAGGACGCGCAGGTTAGTAGCACGACGGAGAAAGGATGAAAGCGGATGCAGCTCGCAAAGAAGCATTTAAAATGGAAAAAAAGTTCGCAGAGGGACCTATCTCAGATATTAAGGATGTCTAGAGGATGCCTAGAGGATTGAAAGGGACAACATAGTGGAAAACCTATATTGCCTATAAAAAGGGGGAGCAACTCACCTGGATCTCACTTTCAGACCAGCAGCCCTGCTGTGCGACTCTGCAGCCTTCATCTGCCTCTTCCACAGCATCCAGTCATGTCCACACTTGGATCGTAACAAACTCCTTTTTGGTAGCCATCATCGTTCTGCAACAGTGTGAAGCATCACTACAGGAATCGTGTGAACTCTACTATGGGAAGAAAAGGAGGCGGCCAGAAGAGTCTGGGTCCAAAGATGGATTCGGGAGAAGAGCAGAGTACAGACTGTACAACAAGCTGATGGTGGAGCTCAGGAACGAAGACCCTCGTGCATTCCAGAACTTCATGAGAATGCGCCAGCCATGTTTGACGAAGTTGTGGAGCGCCTGAGACCCAGGTTGACCAAGGAAAACACCAACTTCCAGCCCAGCCTGGACCCTGGGCTCAAGGTGGCACTGGCTCTGCGCCACCTGGCCTCAGGGACCACCTACAGGAGCATGCAGTACGGCTGGAGGGTGCCACACAACACCCTCAGCATTGTGGTCAGAGAATGGTGCAGGCCATCATGAAGAATATATGGAGGAGCTCCTCCAGTGCCCCACCACTGAACAAGGCTGGAAGAAAGTTGCAGAACAGTGGTATCAGAGGTGGAACTTCCCCACACCGTTGGAGCCATAGATGGCAAGCACGTGGCCTGCAAAGTGCCAGCCAAGTCTGGGTTCACTTATTTCAACTACAAGGGCTTCTTCAGCATCATCCTCTTCACCATGGTCGATGCTGACCACAAGTTCATGTACATGCGATGCTTCAGCGCAACGGCTCATGTTCAGATGCCAGGTAATACAACGCCAGTGACCTCAAGAAGGGGCTGGAATGCAACCTCATCATGGCTTCCCAGATCCAGACCCCTGCCCAACGACACACAAATGTGCCCTACTTCATCGTGGGGGATGACGCCTTCTCCCTCAGAACCTGCCTCATGAAGCCCTACACCTCCTCACCGTGAAGAGAGGATCTTCAACTACAGGCTGTCCAGGGCAAGACGGGTGGTGGAGAACGCCTTCGGCATCCTGGCCAACAGGTTCCAGGTACCTTCACCACCATACAGCATCGCCCAGAGACCGTGAGGAGGATCGTGGAAGCTTGCTGCATCCTGCACAATTTCATGCGCACCCGCTACCCAGTCTTGCAGAACAGGCTCGTGGACCTCCAACAAGGCAATGGGGACATGGAGCCTGGGAATGGAGGCAAGGGTGAAACCTGATAGACCTGTGATGTGCAAGGCCCCAACAGAGCCTCACGTGAAGGGAAGAAAAAGCGCAACCTCCTGAAACACTGGTGCAACTCCCCGCTGGAGCAGTGGAGTGGCAAGACAGGATGTAGATGCTTAATGGATGCTTCCTTCAGCCTGTCTCATCACACTGATGAGATTGGGCCATGTATGTTGGGTGGGCCTACAATGAAACAGGGCATTTAATAAAGAGTTGTGTTATGTTGACATGTGTGGATCAATGATTCATTAGTATTGATAATAAAGGGCCATAGTGTGGCACCTGGGAGGGTGGACCATACAGTCCCACTATGCTTGCACTGGAAGTTTATTTATCCCACAGCTATTACCCATCCAAAGGTGTCCCTGCCCATCCCACAGTTATCCCTGCCCATCCCACAGCTATTACCCATCCGCAAAGGTATCCCTGCCCATCCACTGCTATCCTAACCTATCCCACAGCTATTACCCATCCCACAGGTATCCCTGCCCATCCCACTGTTATCCTTACCCATCTCACAAGCATGCAAAGGCTTAAAACCATTTCTAAAAGTTTCCACCAAAAAGCTTTATTTACTAAAAAAATGAAGCAAGTGTGTGAAGCAAAGATAAAATTTATTAACAAAAGAAAAAAGAAAAAAATGACCCAAGTCAAGTGTCCAAATAAAGTCTACAGGTAGCCACCCAGTCTCTGGCACTCTTCTTGTCACTCGGAGGTGTGCCCAGTCTCAGGGGTGAAGGTCCAGTGCTGTGGAGGTGGCTGCTGCTGGAGTGCTGGTCTGAAGCCCACTGGGTGCTGGCCCCGAGGGAAACAGTGACGGTGTGTTGAGGAAGCTCTCAGACAGCTGGCTCAGCCCCGTGATGTTAAGAGCTCTCTCCTCATGCCATGGGGTGTCAGCCCCAGTACCAAAGGACAGATGTACTGAGGCCGGGCTTGCTGTGGGTTTGAGGAAGGAGCAGTATAGTGGGGCTGTCTGGTCTGCAGCTGGGTGAGGACTGGCGTGGGTGGCATCAGTGTTGTGGTGGCATCGGTGGCATCGTGGCATCAGTGTCGTGGGTGGCATCGGTGACATAAGTGGAACCGGTGGCAACGGTGTCGTCCAATGACTCTGTGCCTGGACTGGGAAGGGCTGCTGCCTGTGCTGCTGGACCTCCTGGTAGCCGTAGCCCTGTTAGGTGAGGGCCTGTGGAAAGCCTTGGAATGGAGGGACATCACCTGGGGTGGAGGAGCAGACCTGGACTGGGTGGGAGCAGGTTCCTCTGGGTCTGGAGGTTGTGAAGCAGCTTGGTGACCCGGTCCTTCACCACCTGGTACTGGGGTTCCCGCCATGTCCGTGAGGGTCTGGTTCACATAGGTAAGGAAGGGCTTGCGTTGGAGGATGAGGAGTCGGTGTGGACCAGCTGAGAGAGGAGATCTATGCTGCTCCAGATGGTGTCCGATCTCCAGCAGGAACAGTGTGGCTCTGCCCCTCCGGTTTGCCTCTCTGCCTTTCTGTGGAGGTGGAGCTGTGGGTGGATGCAGGTAGGGCTTGTGGTGGACGTGCCGTCTCCTTTCTTCCACTGCCCAGGGAGTCCTCCACGCGCTCTGCCATGGTTAAAACAACTGTCTGCGGGTTCTCTGCTGTGGGACGCTCCACAGAAACCTGCCTGGAGACAGGAGCTGACTCTCGGCCGGAAGAGGACTGGCTCTCAGCAGGCTGCTGAGAGAGAGGGTCGTGAGAGGGGCTGCTGCCGTTGCTCCTCGGTGGCGATCTCACCCTCCAGGAAGCTGCACCTGGCCATGACATAGGTCTCTCTGTCCATCAGCTTAACCGTGGCCTGGCCAGATTTCTTGAGGTGCAGCTTCCCGTACCAGGTGTGCATGTGCTTCCACCAGCCGAGGAGCACATCCGATGTGTAGCCAGGCTCTCTGCCTTCTCTCTCCAGCAGCCTGCTTCCTTTTGGTGTCCTTGTATAGGCGGTGTCTCTTCCGCCACAGATAGTCATTCTCTCTCAGCCACTCCAGCACCTCATCCTCGTGTTCCTCCTCAATGAGTATTGCCCTCTCTCCTATCACGCGTCTGCCTCTTCCTCCCTCTGGCAGGGCATATGGGCCCTCATCGAGGGACTTCGAGTTTGTAGGAGCTGCTCTCCACACACCACCACCACCAGCAGCAATCAGCAGGATCATCAATCATCATCAGCAAGCAAGCAGCAGCAGCTCCAGCAGATCATCATCATCAGCAGCAGCAGCACCAGCAGCCAAGCAGCACCAGGATCAGCAGCAGCAGAGTAAGCACCAGGAGCCCCAGCAGGACCAGGAGCACGAGCGTACGAGCAGGATGAGCAAGTCAGGAGCACGAGCAGGACGAGCAAGACCAGGAGCACGAGCAGGACGAGCAGGACGAGCAAGTCCAGGAGCAGAGCAGGACCAGCAGGACCAGCAGGACGAGGAGCAGCGCCAGCAGAGTAAGCACAGCAGAAGCACCACCGCCAGGAGCAGCATGAGCAGAGTAAGCACCAGCAGAAGCACCACTGCCAGAAGCAGCATCAGCAGAGTAAGCACCAGCAGAAACCACCACCGCCAGAAGCAGCATCAGCAGAGTAAGCACGAGCAGAAGCACCACCGCCATAAGCATCATCATCAGCTCCTCCAGAAGCAGAAGCAGCAGAAGCCCCAGCACCAGAAGATCGAGCCCGGGAAGCAGAAGCCCAGCAGAAGCAGAGTGAGGGCCAGGGGGAGGGAGGGTGGCCCTGTCCCTCTTGCCAGGGCTGGCAGTAGATGGCTGAGGCTTCCTCTTCTTCCCCATGGTTGTGGGGTTGCTGGCTGGCAGGCAGGCTGGCAGGGAGCTGGCAGGATGGCAGCAGCAAGGCAGGCAGCAAGGCATGCAGGCAGGGCAGGTTGGCAAGGCACTCAATTGTGTCTGGATGCAGGTCTTTCCTCTGAATGGTGACCTGCTTCCGAGGTGCTTTCCTTTATATCTGTGGGGCTGATGCAATACATCCCCCCTGCATGCGCATTGAACGCTAGGCATCCGCTAGGCTTTTGCTGTGCATCCGCTAGGCTTCCGCTCTGCATCCGCTTCATCCGCTGTGCATCTGCTGTGCATCCCGCTTCATCTGCTCGGCATCTGCTCTGCATCCGGTTTTTCCGTTCCGCGCGTCTGCTTTGCTGAGGTCCCCCGGAAGCCAAGCGGATGTGCCATCCACTCCCACCCTCCCATCCACTAGGCTTCCGCTCTGCATCCGTTTTCCATCCGCTATGCATCTCCCCCTTTCCGTTCCTTTCCGTGTTATCTGCTCTGGTTATGCAAATTTTCATCCCTTTTGAGTGCGGATAACAACGGATGGCATTTTTCTCATCCGCTGTGTCCTTTTTACAAACGTTTTGCATCCGTTGGGCAGTGTGACAGGGCCTTTAGAGAGAGTTGGTCCTCCTTCACTTTATCATTACTATAGCTGAATTGAATTACATCCTGAAATTGGTTGCTTTGCAAGATGTGGTTGAGACAAGCATCTTAAGTTTGGGGTGCATAGGAAAACAAGGTTTGTTAATGATTGTTTATGTTTTAAATAGTGCAAGTAAGTTTGAAAAAACATATTTTTAAAATTATCAATAAGCTTGCAATTGATTTTGCTTCTAATTGTAGGATAACCAGTTGGTGTAGTAGTTAAAGCGTCAAGCTAGAAACCAGGATAGCAGGAGTTCTAGTTCTGCTTTAGGTACAGAAGTGGCCTTTGACAAGTAATCTTCTCACAGCTCTAGGAAGGAGAATATGGCAAACAACTGAAAAGCCTTGCCAAGGGTAGTTTCTAGAAATAAACAAAATACCTTACTCAAAGCTGTGTACACAGACATACACACTAATTTCAGAGGGCAGTAACCACTAAAATATGTTTATACTGATAAAGTATCATTTGAAAAACCATATCACATAAAGGAACCTAAACTGGGGGTACAGTTTCAGATTCTGTTTGTGGAATAGTTTAATTTTTGACAGCTATTAAAAGTTGATATTCAGGTGAAATACTAACAATATTTCATTAGTTTCTTTTTTGCGGCCATAATAATGCTAAAACCATGTGTTCCCTGATATTATATTTTGTCACTTTATAAGGTTGCTCTTGTGTGTAAGCCACATAAAAATGTAACCATTTCAATACCAACTTACTTAAGCTTCATAAAGATCATGATTGGCAATCTCATTGGGATGCCCAGAGTACAGAGAGAAGAAGGCAAAGGCCATGTTTTCCAAAATCCAACTCAATCAGTGTTCAGCTTCAGTCTAGAATGACACAAGAATGCCGTGTCAACAAATGGCGGCTACTGAACCATTACATTGGATTAATTCAGCCAATGGAAAAGGAAGCCAAAAACTAGCAGTTGAGATTGATTTTATGTAGTTGCTGTGTAAATAGATTTTAGTAATTAATTGTACAGGCTTCCGGGTCAAAATGGAAAATAGATTTCTTTTAATGTTAAGATGTTACTTATATGTAACCTTGTTGACTCCATTTAATTTCCACCCCCATAACATTCTGTTTTTGTCATATTTCCAATAAATCTACTATTTGTACCACTAAAAGCCAGTGCTACATTTTTTTCCTTTATATTTTCTTTCCCTTTTTATTTTCTAAAATATTTGAATTAATATAAAGTGGTTTCAGTTTAGTTCCATCCCTGAAATAAATTGCTTAGGAACCTATTCCATTAGATACATGTGAGTCGCATTAATTTTATAAATTCTATGACTGTATTTGAATGCACAATTTTTATGTAAAGAATTTGCCAATATTTGATATATGTATTTCAGTAAATATTAAGACGTTTATCTAATGAAAAAGCAATTGCAAAATTCATTTTAATGGATATTGAAATGATAATAGTGTTGTGTAAGACCAGCATCTTTACTCAACAGATATATTGCATTAAAATTTACGGAATAGCATATGTAAGAGTTTATAATTTACAAAGTAATGCATTGGAATAATTTAGAGCAATAGTGTATTACTGTACCATCTCACAAGTTCTGTATTTCCAGTATATGTGTTTACATATCTAAGTATAACTATACATTTTGTATTCTACCATAAACATATAATAAAAACATACATTTTGACAGAAGAAAAATAATTCAACTGTTGGCTATACTACAGCTATATAGAATGGTCACTATGAATATTAGCTGTATGGAAGATTTATTTATTTATTTATAACATCATGAATAACCTAGATCTCCTTAATTTATCTTGTTTCCATAAATACTTATTTTGGACTTAGACTAATGATAGTTAGATAGATAGCCTTTTAAATTTGGACATTTTATGAATGCCACGTGGAAATTACTTGAAATAGGTTTGCTATTGTAACATTAATGTTGGAGCAAGTTTCACTTTATGTTCCAGGATAACTTGTTGCTCTTTTCATAAGTTTTCAGTTTTACTTGTGCCTTTGATTTATAACAGAGGTATCAAATTTGCATCATAGTGTCATAACTTTTTCCCCCTTTGTTAAACTGGGTGTGGGCCTGGCATTCATCCGGCCCATGGGCTGTGAGTTTGACACTCCTGATTTATAATATGCTTGTTATTAATTCAGTAGTGAGAAGGTGAGATCCAGTTTGGTGTAATTGTTAAGGTATGAAAACCTGATGAAACCAGTTGGATAACTGTTGTGTATGAAAATTGGAAGACTCCAAATAGCTAAAACTGATTGGCCGAAAAGGCCGCTCTCGGATTGGGCAATTACGCACCAGTCTGATTGGCCCGGCGGGAATTCTAAAGAGCTGTCATTGGCCGCAAGCTGTGAGCAGCCGCTATAAGAAGGGCTACCGCGCCTTCGGCAAATGTTCCGTTACAAGTCACTATACAGTTAAATAAAGGATTGTTTGTTGAGATACCAGTCTCACGTACCTTATTATCCAAACGGAACAATAACCTTGAACAAGCACCTCTCTCTGCCCTTAGAACAAGGCAATGGCAAACTATGACTGAAAAATCTTGTTAAGAAAGCTATGGGATTTGTCCAGGCAATAACTAGAAATCAACACTGACTTGGAGGATAGATATATGAGATAGAGAGACAAACAGACACATACACATGAAATATATGTCATATTTGTAACTTTATTGGTATAGAAAAGAGGGGAAAAAATCAAATCTAAGTTGAGATCACTGCATTGTGCTATAGAAACTAAGCCTAAAATGAATTGATTTCAAAGTGTTCATAGTGAAAAACAAATTCATAATTTGCAAGTTTATCAAGCAATGAAAGGTAGTACATTTTGACACCCTAATCCAGTAACTAATCAGTTTTCTAATAAACAATCAGCAACACACTAATGTGTCATCAGCATTTCAGGAACTCTGGAGAGAGGAAGATCTGCACATAGACATTAATGAATACACCAGAAATCATTAGGTGATCAATACTTCTGAGTTATTTTCATTGAGCTGATAGGTCTGATACATTAGAGCTGACATTTTACATTTGTCAAGATCACAGTGCAGTTTTTAACAGTAGAACAGGCTGCTAAAATATTCTAAGAGAAACAATCAAAGAAACATAACTTAAAGGTCTTGACATCTTAGACTAGAAGTAGAGATAAGATGAATGAATTTGTAACCTTTAGGCCATAGGTTTCTCAAGCCATAATTTTCTTTTTTTTTAATGACACATACTTTATCTCATTCTGAAATTATATATATTTATAAATGACTCTTGATGTATCCTAATGAACCAATTCATTATTTATATAATGTTTACAATAGAAAGATGCACCTGAACAGTGACTCCTTATATTTCATTTGGATATTTCTTACATAAGGATATCTTAGATTATGATCAGGTTTCTTAAATCAATGTTAATTATTATGTATGATTCTATCAACATTATGTTAAAACTATAGTTCATAATTCACAAGTATCTCCTTTGTCAATTAAGCTTAAATGAATATGCTCAAGAAGTTCTTATGCAGACTCTATTCATTCCAATAGTCTACCTATGACAGCTTTATTGGCTTAAATCTTATGCTTAATTTCCCAGCCAGCATGTAGTTCAACATAGTTGGAGAGTATCTAATTGGACTAAGTGATCTGGAACAGATTTCTTGCTAGATTTTTTTTCTTGGCTGTAAACCTGAGAGTAAAATTGTAAGGATTAATTCATTTTACTTTACTTTGTTGTCATTGCACCTCATACAACAAAATTAAATGTCATCGTTAGTGTATATTGTAACTATAAAAATAAAATACAATCACACATCTTTACATTCTATACAGTTGAATTGAAAACCCCTGATATTGCATAAATATTGTACTCAGTAATTGAATTATTGAGAGAGCGGTAGATAGAAGGATACTTGCTCAAATGGAAGTTATTGAAAAGAATATTTACATCTCATAGATCTCAAGTGTTAAACACTTGAATGCTGAATATTAAGTCAAATTGTTGAAGGGCCAAAGTCTGGAAAATCAATTCTTATCTAAAAGAGATGAAGTTGTTTCTGTTTGACTTATGCACATCTCTTGGATGTTCACACAGAAACCCTGCATCTTAAATATATTCATTATTTTGGCACATCATTTAAATCTGTAAGGAGTTTGCAATGGTCATTTCAGCAATATGCTGATTCTATAAGAATAAAGTCTCTTTTTAATCACAATAACACTCCTTTGTATCATGCTGGCTAAACAGTAATTTCAGAGAAATACAGAAAGTGATTATTGTTTCCCAGTTTCATGATTGTTCCAAGAGGTAAGATTCTTGGTTTTAAATTAGCAGGAGGTGAAATTCTATTTGTCATCAATTTCTCCGAGGGATTACAGAACAGAAAACTGCAGACAAGCTGCTTCTTTGATGGCTCACTCCTAAAAATCTCTTTTTGTTCTTTATCTATTTGAACTGACAGTGATCAGAGCTACAGTAGGACAGGCCTCTCTAGAGAAATCACCTTCCCCTGTCTATTGACAGATTCCCTTGTTCTGAATCAGACAGGCCTTGTCCCATCATAGGCATCAAGGCCTTGGAAATAGCCACCAATTAAACCTCTTGAGCCAGTAAAATCTGAAGCCACTTTTGAGTGTCTGTTCTGATTAGGCATGATAAGACGAAGCCCCATGCCCCCCAGGAGCATCTTCCCACTCTCAATTTTCTCTCTTGCCTTTTCCAGGTGCGAAAGGTGTGAGAGGAGCTTCACCCAAGCCACCCAGCTGAGTCGACACCAGAGGATGCCCAATGAGTGCAAGCCAATAACAGAGAGCACAGAATCAATTGAAGTGGATTAACTGATTGACTGGTTGGAATTAAACTGCAAGGAAAGTCATGATTAAATGTCATGGACACTGAAGCAAAACCAAAGATTTCCTCTGAGCAACTTTCAATCAGTCCCAGAAAACCAAGAGCAGTAATAAAATAAGTAAGATGTTAAGAGATATTGATCCTGGCATGGAAGCGAAACCAGGGAAGAGATTATTTATTTATGACTAAGAATAAGACTGATTTCAATGGACAAGAAATCCAAGCCTTATAGGATTTCCATCCCCTTCCTCATCATGTATTGCTTTATTTCTAAAAGCTTTTATAATTGCTATTTAATACCAAAGCAACAAGTGTCAAGGGCTTTTCTGCCCATAACTATGACTGCAAATGCACAGGGACTTGTTTATTGTTGCACCTTTTTCTTCAGCACGACTCAATGGACTCAAATATATATTCCTGGTAAGGTTCAGTTGGATTGCCATTCTTTTGACTTGACGTTAATTTAAAAGGACTAAATGCCAAGAGAAAGAAGGAGATCCAGGACTATTGTTGCCCTTTTCTGACTAATGCACATTTCATTTCCATGGGTTCAAAATTCATATTTTGTGCACTTTTTTGTATAAATGTTTTCATTAGCCAGTGTTGCATTGGCCAAGGATATCCCAGAAATGTTAAATAAATATGTAGATATATATGTTGTAAAATATCCATAAGGAAAGGATTTGAAATATGTAGTTTTTGAAAACTGTCCTCTTTAATGAATGAGACATATTATCCATAACTGATGAATAATTTCATCAAATTAGTAAAATAGTGACACTCTTATCTAAAGTTATCATGCTTGAAATCATAAACATTAAAAATGGTATAGCAAGAGGCATTCTTTACTTTAATTACAAAGAAGAAAAATCAATACAATTTGTCCATGTTTAAAATTTTTGCAATCATTCACTCAAGGCAAAAATAGGTTCGAAAATAGCTACCACACAGGATAAATTCAGTTCCAATTTTCTATTTACAACATAGAAAAATACAAGCAGTTTAGATGTCACTTACTACATGGACAGAGAGCTAAAGTCATTCCCAAATCCACCCAGTTTATATGATTGTAATATCTCCTGATATACAAAAACCTTATGACTTATCTGAGTTTATTCAATTCTATGTGCGTATAATATTCTCAAGTCCTTTTCCCATTTCTTGGAATGGTGAGCATAACCTCTGAGCATAAAATGATGAAGTAAGGATGCATACAGTCAATAAGTATGTTTTTTTTACATGAAATAAAGTCCTACCATATTAAGTGGTTATATGGGGCAAATGTGCATTAGATCATTAATTTTAAATGTATGTTGAAGCATTTTATATTTTTTAATCTCAGTTGATCATGCTGGCAGGACTTTATATTAAATTAAATTCACAGTTATTCCCATCACTTCAGAGTAATATTTATTCCTTGAAAGTCATCTTGGGACACTTCAAATTTTTAAGTCCTTTAAAACTAAAAACACATGAAAACAGTTGCATTGTGTGAGATGGGTGGCAATATAAATGTGATAATTAATTAATCAAAGGCACTATAAATGAATAAATTGAATGCTATAGCAAATATTATTAGCAAAAGTTAATCTAACACCAGGTAAGGTGACCTTCCTACCCTGTTGATGATTGGCTCCATTTCCTTCCTTTGTTTTTGTGATTTAGGAGTTATCTCAAAGATTAAATTTGTTAAAAGATTAAATTTACAATACTGAATTAAAAACCTAATAACAAAAACAAAACAAATGATTTTAAGGTCTGTTTTTGGTGTTGATGATACAGATGCACATTTGTTTAATCAAATCTACAAGTTAATGAAATCATATACAAGATGTATTAGTGGTTGTGGATAAAAATGTCTTTTATTCAAATTCTCAGGATGGCCTATGCTATAAAAGATTATCATCATCTCTATAAAAGATTATCATCATCATCTAGTCATTAATTCCTTTGTACAAACCAATTCTACCAATTCTGAAAGTCATCACTGGCATGATCCCAGCCTCAGATGTATTTATCAAGCATAACCTGTAATTGTCATTTTTGCCTTTAGAACCCTACCTCATTACCTCATGACTGAAGCATCAGTATACAAGTCATAAACCTCTTGAGTTAAAGTATTGGCTCATTTAGAAAAGTAACCAGCCCCTCTGTCTCATTAAACATGTAGTATTAAAGAATTGAAATTTGTGTGTTTCATACCTTTTTAATCACATTTTTCTATTACAAGAGTAGCAGACAAAATATATAAATATGAATAAACATTATAAAATTGAAACAAAGTAACAATAATAAAGGACCTAGAAGAAACTCTTGCCTGGCCTTGCATATATCTAGGAAATGGTTGGTGGCTTCATTTGTCAACTTTGATGGTCTTAAAGAAATGGCACTGTTGATATCCAAGAACATCAATGAATTTTCTGTTCTAGAAGGTGAGTTGGAAATTTCACAGTACTGCATGCTAGTAGTAGAACTGCATGTTATAGTATTTAACAGTGCTTTTTAACAGTGAGAGGCCTGAGGGACTGATCCTGAATTTCCTCAGTGTACTAGAGATCTTTGCTTCTTATTTTGAATTTTGCTCCCAACTGAATAAGATCATTCCAAATTAACTAGTGTGTTTATCTTGTGGAATGCATAATGATTAGAAGCATCAAGACATCTCTCTAAGTGCTTTTTAGAGTCTGCAAATTTTTTAGATCAACAACTCTTTTCTGAACTTTAAATACTTGGGTTTAGGCAAACTCCACAATCAAAAATATCAGGGTTGAACTTCCCTTTAAAAATTGTCTAACATGAATTTAATAAATGTGACTTGCATTTCAACCTGGGAGTTGAGTTATACTTATTTCTCATTTTCAGTGTATTATTTACTCTTTCCAAGTTCAACATTAAAAATTAGATCCTATTAGTAATCTGTTGCAGAAAAAAGGCATCAGAGAACTATTTCATAACCTCAGCACATATTTATTGGATATAATTTATTGTTCAACCAAATCTCTTTCAGATTAATAAAGTTGCCTAAACTTTATGTTGTAATAAGATTATTAATTTTTACACTAGATTTTCCATTATATTAATTAATGCAAAGAAGATTAAAGTACCGAAATCTATACATTTCAATTCAAAAGTAAGCTTTGTTGAGTTAATTGGAAACTAACATTACAAGCACACAACTAGAAAGTCACCTATATCACGGCTGTCAAATTCCCAGCATCACGAGCTGGCCATGCCCATGCCCAGTTTAGCGAAGGGGAAAAAAGTCCTGATATGTCATGTTATGCTGCCGTGAGTTTGACACCCCTGACCTGCATGCATACAACCAGAAAGTCACCAAATGTTCGAGCTCCTTGAGGGCACACAGATTTATGAACTTGTACAAAGCCTTGTATAAATGTAAAAAACTATTTTCTCCCTCAGTCAGAAAGAAGATGATCTTTGGATTTAGGTCAAGGTAATTATTAATATGAGAGTAATAATGTTGATAATAAAAGTCTATAATGTTGATACTTTCATGACAAATATATACTCTGGAAATAAACTTCATTGATTTCAAAATCATCTAAATTGTACCACAAAAACCATGTTTATTTCTTTCCAAGCTGTAACTTGTATCAGATTAAATTTAAAAAAAAAAATTGAAATCCACTTCTAGGAAGTTGGTTGTGGAATGAGTGACAGCAGCATAATCAACAACACTGCTTCTGAATAATGTGTCTCCTGGCATGTTTTTGTGCTAAGATAAGGCAGTCACCTCTTACAGGCTTTTGAGGACCCATCTATTCAAAATAGCTCATAATGACTCATACTTAAGAAAAGGAATCCAAAGTATTTGGTAAGTAAGAAATTTGATTTCATTTCTAGGACAAATAACAATTTAAATTTCTAATTGTTCTGCTTCATTGGCGGGCATCAATAAACATCAGAATATAAAACAGATGCAATTTTCTTCAGTTTTGATTGTATTAGAATCAAAAGGTTTTACATAAGCAACAAATTCCACTATTAAATTGTTTTTGTGGTAAAACTATATGGCTGTAAAATATTCTGGGGGTTAACATTTTCTCTAATTCAAGGGTACTAATGCAATGCTGTGCACAATAGCACTATTCTGAAATGTTTTAGGATTTGAAGGAAATCAAATTTATTTCTGAATCACAAGTTAAAAACTGTATTTCACAGAACTCTCCAGTCAGCACAGACAATTCCAATGTGGAATTTGGAGTGTGTGAAAGTTGAAGACACCAGTTTAATTCCAAGCCATTTATAAGCCTTGCACATGGGGCCGGGGAATCTACAAGGAGGGTGGGTGATAAAAATTAAGATGGAGTAAAAAAGGATGTGGAGTAAAATAACCCTGATGAAGAAATGGATTCATGGTTAAGGAATGGTTAAGGGAAGGAAAAATGAGAACTCAGTTCTGGAAAGTAGAACACATGAGAAAGAAATTCACCACAAACCCACCTTGATTCTTTTTAGTATAAGAAAGAATAGAGCAAAATTGTGGCAATTTTTCAAGATTGATGACAGTCCTTCAAGGTAGGCCAGGTAAGGAAAGAGACACTACAAGAATCTTATACATGTCCTGCCAGAGGCATTCCTAGCACTCCAAACAAAAGAATAGTTGCAAAAAAAAATATCAATTAAAATAAATAGAGAAATATTTCAGTGACTAGGTAAAGATTATAAAAGATACTCAAAGCTCTAAAACAAGCTTAAACACAGATCTGGCAAGTCACAATTATGTAAGGCTTCTGTGTAATGATATTCACTCTGCAAATGACATAAATAGTATAATTATAGTGCCATGGTGATAATATCACCATGCAAGTGATGTGATTTGCCCTTTTTGCTCTGTAGATGCAAGTGGACATTAACAACCCAGTACCCTAAAGACATTTTTTATTTCAGTCTTCATCAGCCCAAACCAAAAAAGTCAGTGGCAGGGAGGCATAAGAGTTACGAGTTAAATCCTGTATTTCTCAACTTTGGCAACTTGAAGAGGTGATTTCAACTCCCAGAATTCCTGGGATTTCAACTCCCAGAATTCCTGAGCCAGCAAGGTTGAGAAACACTGCAGTGTAGAATACATATCAAACTGTCTGGTTTTAGAACAGCTAAATAGTTTAGAAATTGATCAATCAGGATTTTCAAAGCAATGCAGGACAGAAAAAGGAAAGATATTCAAAAGGTAGGGAGTAAATTTTCCACAAACATTGATTTTTTAAAAAAAAATCATGTTGCTGTTTTATTACTTTTCATATTGTAAGATGTTCAGTTTGAAAGGAGTTGAACAGCCATTAAATCTAATAAAATCATTCATGGATAATAATATGAATATGGTCATTGAGGTAGTGCATGCTCTGAGGGGTATTGACAAAGCCTCCACTTTGATAGCCTTTTGTTGTTCTATTCCAAAAGCATTAAAAGAGATGGCTCGTCATTTATAGCCATGTGCCTTTCGTATCTTATCAAAGTACTTGACAGTACATAGTACAGTTACTGAGGAAGTCAGTGTCTGTGTTTTTCTTTTCTTTCATTGTAGCAGCTGTGATAACCAATCTTGTAGAAAAAGCTCCATGAGAATCTGTGCAAATTCATGAAAGATTTCAGTATGCAAAAAGCTGGCCATTTTTTAAACATGAAATGACAGAAGTTGTACTCAATTAAAATGTATTCCACAGGTAACAAAATATACAAAAAGTATATTCTGAGTGATCCATTATATTGATCCTAAATGTATGTGCCACAAAACTAAAATGCAGTGTCAATGCAGTCCCAAGAAAGGTACTTTTAGAGAAGGAGAAAAACATGCATTTGCTTTTATATTCTTATGTACCGCACGTATTTTTAGACTAAGAGTCTGAGGAGTGTGGGCTATTCCTTTCCATAATTTGGAAGAATAACTGAGGGTAGGAATTCCACTTGATGAAATTGTAGTTGTCTCTAGATGATTGTTCCCATAAGTAATAACAGTATTGCACCCAATACATTTAGTATACCTAATTTTGCCTTGAAAGACTTAATACTACTTCATACTCTGCATAGCCAGTGAATCTGAATAGGAAACATCTATCTTTAATCTATGGAGGTTTCCTGATGTTTTACTATATGAAAGCTTGCTCAATTCAGCCTATGTTTTTTACTTGTTAAAAGACACCATGCATGTTAGTTATGGAATGTATAGAATAAGCCCAAAAGATTTCCATAGGCATCAAACTGATAAATATGAAGTTAAGAGAGTGCTTTGTACTTATCTGTTTCTTAAAATGATACATTAATAAAAAAAAGTTTTAAAAGAAAACATTGAAATATTCATAAGACAGAGTTATGCAGTGTCTTGGATTAAAAAATAAAAAAGGTGATTTGGATCATCTGCGGACACTTACATAGCATCTGCCTGCACAACTCCTTTAATCAAATACATTATTTCCCCTGGAATTGTGTGGCAGTGAGCCACATAATCCTGAGAAAAATTGTCACTGATTTAGAGACCCACAGAGGGATGCTACTGAACAATTGTCACACATTTCCAAGCATATTTCTACCTATAGATTTTGAGTGCTCTGAGGCCTATCAATCATGAATGTTTTCTAAGCTCTATTAATTGTGGTATTTGGGGCCCATTTCTTGGGTTTCTATTGACCTTTGCACACATGTTTATTGGTAAACAATCTTTCCTCAATTGTGGCTCATATCATGATTTTGAATGTAATTAAATAATCAGAATAAAGTGAAATATTCACAAAGTGAACAGAATACTAAAATGTGTGCTCTGTTGTCATAATGACTTTGTAATTCAAATGGTAAAAGGATACCTTTTTCTAAAAGGATTCTTTTTCTAATAAGCAATTAAGTAATATTTAAAATATATTCTTTTGTAACTGTAAATAATTTAGATATGCACGTCGTGGAATTTTGTGTTAGAAGCTTTGAAATCACACCATTTCCACAAAAACACCCACTCATTTTTTGAGGAAAATAAAGTGTAAATACATTTGGTTAATAAAATATTTCTCTTCTTAAGATTTTTCATTAGCTATCATGTAAAATTTGCAATGAAGAAAAACTAAGAAAAACTCATAGTATATCATTATTCAAAACTGAGCACTTAGAAATTCATTAATCATTGTGTCCTGGAAGAACTACTTTCTACATCATTTCTCTTGTAAAAAAAAAAAAAATCTCTCCAGCTNTCATTGTGTCCTGGAAGAACTACTTTCTACATCATTTCTCTTGTAAAAAAAAAAAAAATCTCTCCAGCTATCTGAAAACAAGCTATTAATGTATCTTTGACCTCAGAAGAACTGCTGTCATTTTCTTCTTTGTGTGATGAAATGATGAAAAAGAAAAAATCCCTTTGAAATTTAGAACTTTTCCAAATAGTCACTGCAACCAGATTACTATAGGTCAGTGGTCCATGCTGACAATTATCCTTAACTCAAATTTAATCAATTATAAAGTAATTATAACACAAAAATGACTGCCCATTTCACAACAAATAATGCTCCTGGAGAGAATTTGGGGTCATTAGAGAGAAATAGTGGAGAGATATTCCTCAGAATATTTTACTGTAAAAATACAGAGAAAGGGGGGGGGGGAGGGAAAGAGAGAGAAAGAGAGAGAGAGAATCCCTATGGGAANGAGGGAAAGAGAGAGAAAGAGAGAGAGAGAATCCCTATGGGAATCAGGGAAATATGACTTGTGTGAATTTGAGTAATATGAATATATTTCAATGAATAAAACATGTGAAGATTGAAAAGGTGAGCTTGTTTTTAGTTTTAAACTCAGGACTCTTGTCTTACTTACTTACTTAAAATTTGCCAATTTGTGATCCACAACAATTTTTCCCCAAGAGAATGTATACTCAGAATGGGTGAGTCGGTCAAACCTTATTATAATCAATAAGTAAGCAGCCTGAGCTACAGGATTGGTTTTACATGAAATCAGCCATGAACTTCAGAGTGGCTCCTGACGGTCATTCTCAAGTAATTTCTTTCTATTTCAAAATAAATATATTTTTTGTCAGATTCAGCAGTTTCACTTGATAATATTGCTTGTTGATGCTACATAAGAAGGTAGATATCCTTCTTTTTCTTTTTTTGTACCATATACCAGAGGCACAATACAACTTTCAAGCCCTGGTGGCACAATGGTTAAAGTGCAATATTGCAAGCACAAACTTCCCAGAGCCTGGAGTTCGATCCTGACAGGGCTCAAGGTTGACTCAGCCTTCCATCTTTCCAAAGGCAGTAAAATGAGGACACAGATTGCAACAGGCTGACACTGTAAACCACTCAGTTTAAACCACTACTGCTATGGGGCAGTATATAAAATGTTGTTGCTATTCATCCATAGAGCAGGATTGCTTCATTTGCAGTGAGGTCATTCAGCTGTGTTCTCCAATGTACTCCAAAAATTAAATATTTTCCTTCCTAGATCCAATAAATGGGATTAGATTTATTTGATTGAAGCTTTGAATAACAATATCCCACAATATTAATGTAACATGTAAACTAAAGGGACCATATTATTGCGTGTGTGAACTCTTGTGCTCCAAAACAAAAATATCAAGAAGTATTCAATGAGCTGGAGGTCAAGAGATTTCCATTTATCATACCACCTAGTTACTTTGTCCTATGCTTCTTTCTTCCCTTCTGCCAGAGTATTATGCCACTATCTCACACACCCAATTGCATTTTCCCTAAGCGATAGCTTTTCACCCCATCTCTACAGTAATAGTCCTTGCCATTGGTGGATGGCAAAGGAAGGAAGGTAGTAATGGCTGAGTGACTTTTTTGCCCACTTCCATTGGCTAGCTAGAACCCTAGATAGTTTTAGCAATTCATTGAACATAGCAGTGCAAATGTTGTGATGTTAATGTGAAACTTGCGGATTCTACTTGACTGCAGTTTGAAAGTGCCCAGAAGGTCCTGGACTTCATTTTAGAAAAGACTAAAAGCAGCCTTCTGATGTAACAAAGCAAAAAGAAGTCCATGGTTGTTAGCCTTTCTTGAAATGAAGGTGTTTTTAATTCAACATCTTACAATTCTTTCACCTCTTGAGTGATCCTAATTTAAAAGGATCACCATCTAGTGGCTCAAGGCCGAAATTCAAGCTGTGCTTGTTACCTGATCTCACATTTTGACGGAAACCAAATCTCAGTGCTCTAGCCATGCTCCCCTCTGAGGGACCTTTCCTGCCTTGTAGAACCTGCTTTCATTGCAGCCATATATGTCAAGAAGTAATGATTAGTGCATTAACTCACTGCTTATGCCACTTGAAAAAACACTACTTCAGTCTGTGAACAGTATGTCATTTTGGTTTTATTTCATTTTGTTCCTTGTGTTATATGACCTTTTGTATAAGCACCAGAGCCACCACGGCAGAATAATTGTGTAAAACTACTGTACTTGAGAAAATAACCAGGTAATTGGCCAACAGACAGCCTGCTGGTTTACAAGTGGCCTGACTAGTCAATCATCCAAAGTTAGGCAGCTTTCATTATGTTAGCAGAGTTCTTGAAAGCAAGAAATTGTATGGGTTCAGGCTGCAGGAGATTATATCTCAGCCTTCTCGCTCAACTGGGCAATCGGTCATAAACTAATGAGACACAAATGGTTCACACGGGAGGCAAGAATTAAATCTGTTCTTCAGGAGTTTCAGAAGAACCTGGATTCTTGAATTCACCTTCTCATCTTTAAAGGCAGCAAAGAAAATGACAAAAAGAGCTAATCACAGATTTTGGAACCACAGGCAGCTAACCTGGAACAGGTTAACGGAAACTGGTTTAGGATGAACTTTTTACAGTAATTTATACTAGTTTTCCAAGCAGACCAACAGGAGTATTCAAAAGCAACAAGTATTACAATCTCAGTTCTACTGAAAGTGGCACAGTAAATAAACAAAACACGTACTTACATGTCAATGGTACCTGCATGTTAGGGTAAGTGGAATATGGCAATTTATTGTTCTTTTGTTTGCTGCTGTTTATTATTTGTATTATTTGCTTATGATAAATTACTAGCTTTATGGAATGGAAATATCTGCTGGTTCTTCATTATTTGAAAAACTAAATTGCTGCTTAGTGTTCTAGAATCTATGTTAATAAAATTTAATGGCAACTAACAATAATAAATACATACACACACACGCACACACACACACACACTTAATATTTAATGATATATTACATGTAATACCAGAGAGATCATTTCTAGAAATTTTGAAGCCATGTGAAAATCCACTTTTTCTGTCATTTTTGATAGATATTTTAAGGAAAAATAGAAATATAAGGAATATCCATTTTTATTACCTTATTTTAAGTTCTTTTTGATGTCCTCTACCAGTGGTCTGCATTTTTGTAAGCTTATCAACATCTGCACAAGTAATGGATTAATAAACATGTAAATGTATCCAAATTAATGTGCTTCTCTTATTATATTTGGAAATTCAGCTACCCAAGTATTCTGAACTTCTCTTGTAGTCATAGCTTTTAGAAAAAAAATGAGGTAAAATGAGAAAAACAAGACAATTACTGTGCAAGAGCTTTGTCTTTAGATGTTCATTCAGTCTCATTTGCTGACCAATAACTATTACCACCAGTTTTCCTTTCCTTTTAGTCTGATATTTTAAAAGAAGAATTACTCAGATGATGACATGTTTCCCCACCTTTCCATGTTTTTTCTCTGTACATGGGAACTGTAGTGCTATGATACCATAAATAAAAATATTTCCGTTAATTTTCTTATATATATATAGATATATATATGTGCTGTTCAGCTTCCCTCGGGTATTATCCCACGTCATTGGAGTGCTTTCAAAGTTGTAGCACGTTTCAGGCAGAACTCATCTGCCATTCAATCAGCCTCTGCTATGGAATGTGGGTCTCACAGCTTTGTTTCAAATTTGAGGCTGGCCTATCCTGATTGGCTGGGGGTCTTGGTCTGTGTTCACTGGACTTGGAGTTTGATTGATTGGTGTTTCTGGTTTCTTCTGTCTGTTTTGTGGCTTTGATTGGCTGGCAATACTCTTTCCTGTGTTGGAGGCTTTCAGTGCAGCTTGGCTTCAATGTGAAAGGACGGCTGCTATCCATTAGGAAGCCAGATTTCACCTGGGTGCTGGTGGGGGGGTGTTAGAGGTTGAAGGCATCAGAGGAGTCTGTTTGTGCTCAGGGTTTGCCTGGTTTGTGGTGTGGAGATCTTTCTATTGAGAGTGCAGGCTTCCAAATGATTGACAGTCTGCTGGAAATCATCTCTTCTATTCATGCTTTCAGGTCTTTTTTCAATCTCTATGGATCATCAGAGAGACTCACATCCATACAGAAGCCTGATGATGGCAGATGAGATTCTGCTGAAACGTTGCTACAACTTTAACAGCACTACAATGACGTGGGATAATACCCGAAGGAAGCTAAACAGCACACATGTAAGTACCGTGAAAGCTTAAAAACCACAATATATATATATATATAATAATATATATATATTATATATATATATATATATATATATATATATTATATATATATATATATATATATATGTACATATATATATATATGTACATATATACATATATGTGTTTGTTGTTTTTTTTAGTTTTCATGTGTACTTACATGTGTGCTGTTCAGCTCCTTCGGGTATTATCCCATGTCATTGTAGTGCTTTTAAAGTTGTAGTAACGTTTTCAGCAGAATCTCATCTGCCATCATCAGGCTTCTGTATTGAGTTTGTATTGTATTGTATTGTACAAACTCAATACAGAAGCCTGATGATGGCAGATGAGATTCTGCTGAAACGTTGCTATATATATATATATATTAATTTGTTTTTTTTAACTTTTTGCGGGTACTTACATGTATGCTGTTCAGCTTCCTTCGGGTATTATCCCACGTCATTGTAGTTGTGCTTTTAAAAGCTGTAGCAAACAGTTTCAATCAGGCTTCTGTATTGAGTTTGTCTGTGGTTCAGGCTATCAACAGCCATTAGTTTTAAATTTGAGGCTAGTCTACTGTTGTGCCAGGGATTGTTTTTTTTCTTTCATCCTGATTGGTTGGGAGTCTTGGTCTGTGTTTATTGGACTTGGAGTTTGTTTTGATTGGTGTTTTCTGGTTTCTTCTGTCTGTTTTGTGGCTTTGATTGGCTGGCAAATACCGTGTCCCTGTATTGAAGGCTTTCAGTGCAGCTTGGCTTCGAGTAAAAGGACAGCTGTCATCTATTAGGAAGTTAGGTTTCATCTGGGTGCCTGGTGGGGTGTGTTTGAGCTGGAGGTATCAGGGGGAGTCTGTTTTTGTGCCACAGGTGTTTGCCTGGCTTGTGTGTGTGAGATTTTTTTGTTTGTGAGTGCAGGCTTCCAAATGATTGATAGTCTGGTGGAATCATCTCTTCTATCATGCTTTCAGGTCTTTTTTTCAATCTCTATGGCTTCTCTGATGATTCTGTGGCTGGGGTTTTCGATAGTGGCTAGGGTTTTAGTGTCATTGAAGTTGACATTATGACCTGTGGCTTTCATGTGTTTCGACTAGTGAGGAGGAGTGTTCCAAATTTTTTACTGAATTTTTGTGTTCATCCACAGCGGGGTACTTATTCTTCTATTGGTCTGTTCAGTGTATGTGGCCGGGCATGATGCACAGGGAACTTCATATATTCCTTGGTTTTCCAGTCAATTTTACCTTTGGGGTTTTAAGGATGGCTGCTATTTTTTTGTCTGTTTTGAAGGCAGTCTTGATGTGATGCCTGTGTGTAGTATCTTACTGATTTGGTCTGTAGTACGCTCTTAGGTAGGGCAAGCCAGCTGTTCCATAGGTCTGTTGATCTTCTAGGTCTCTGTTATGTCTTAGTGTGTTTTTGTGGATGCAAACTGAGATTTTGTTTTTGTGGAAAGCCGTTGGTTGTCAGTACTTTAGTCAGGGTGCATCATTCAGTCTTTATATGTGTCTTGTCTGCCAGGTGTTTGGTTCTGGTGATTAGTGTTTTGGCCACGGAATTTATCTGTGCTGGGTGGTGGTGGGATTGGCCATTGGCGTGTGTTTTCTTCTGGTATATGGTGTGCCCTAGTGTGCCATCTGTTCTTTTGTATATTAGTATATCTAGGAATGGTAGTTGTTTGTTTATTTCATTTCCATGGTGAACTTGATTTTGGGGTGTGTGCTGTTTAGGTGTGTTAGGAAATTGTTTAGGTTTTCTTTTCCATGGGGCAAATCACAAATGTGTCATCGATGTATCTTAGCCATAGTTTGGGGTTTTGGGTGGCATTAGCCAGGGCTCTGGATTCGAATTCTCCATGAACAGGTTTTGCAATGATGGGTGACAGTGGTGGATCCCTCTAGGGGCTCCTTCAATTTGCTTGTATTCTTTGTCCTTTGTATCTGAAATATGTGTTGGTTAAGCAGTGTTCTGTTAGTTTCCATGAGGTGTTAGCTGGTGGTATTTTATTTTTGAAATGATGATTTCAAGAGTTTCTTTTATCGGGACTTGAGTGAATAGTGAAACCACGTCGAAACTTACAAGCAGATCTTATATATATATATATTCTTTCCATTTATATTTTTTTATGCGAAAAAAAATAGAAAATAAAAGTTAGAGTGGAAGTAGGGGAAATGTATTGGTATTATTCTGGATTTAGGTGTACAAAGCCCAATATCTCCCAATTGCGTTATGCAGCTGCAAATAAGACCAATGGCATCTTGAGGAGCACTGAGAGGCATATACAGTCCAGATCTTAGGAAGTAATTATCCCTTTCTACTCTGCCCTGTTCAGGAAGCACTTGGGATATTTTGTTCAATTCTGCACACCCCAATTGCCAGTTTAAAAATACGTTGATGACATGGAGCAATCCAGAGAAGGGTTACCACAGTGGTGGGATTCAAAAATTTTTTATTACCAGTTCTGTGGGCATGGCTTGTTGGGTGTGGCAAGTGAAGGATACTGTAAAATCTCCAGTCAGAGGTGGTATTTGCCAATTCTCAGAACTACTCAAAATTTCTGCTACTGGTTCTCCAAAACTGGTCAGAACCTGCTGAATACCACCTCTGGTTAAGGACTGGAAACCTGGTTAAAAGACCTAGGTATATTTAACTTACATTGGATAAGGTTGAAAGGGAAGTTGACAGCTGTCTTCAAGCATCTGAAGGGTTGCCACATTGTAGAGGGTTCGGACTTATTCTCAGATAAGGCTAGGGATTAATGGGATTAAAACTTTAAGGATATTGATATGGATAAAACATTAGGAAGAACCTGTTGCTAATAAAGCTGCCACTTTCTTGAATTGCAGCATAGAGTGGTTTCTTATCTTTCATTGGAGGTTTTCCACTAGATAGTCATTTATAGTAGATGGAAGATCTGCAATGTTTAGGGGGTTTGATGACCTCTTAAGTCTGTTCTGTATGGAACTTGGAAGGCTCCAAGTTCACTATTCTGATTGTCCGAAAAAGCCATCTGCAGATTGACTGTTAGAGAACCAATCTGGTTAACCCGCCAAACAGCGGGAACAGTTAAAGCGGTGTCATTGGCCACAAGTCGCAGGCAAGCCACTATAAAAAGGGCTGCTGCGTATTGGGCTGTTGTTCCATTACTAGCGAGTTTAATAAAAGAGTTTATTGTTGGAACCCGGTCTCACGTGTTTCTTTCCGGATGGAACACTGGCAACGAAGGTGGGATCATCGTAAAAGAGTGAGAAGAAGCACGTGGTGATCTGAACTGAGCAAGACCCGGTCTCACGTGTTTCTTTCCAGATGGAACACTGGCAACGAAGGTGGGATCGTCGTAGAAGAGTGAGAAGAAGCACGTGGCGATCTGAACTGAGCAAGACAGATGGCCGGTAACAACGCGCCACCCGCACCATTTAATATTGATGAGGAGGATTGGGAGTCGTATATCAATTGCTTTCTTATGTTTTTAGAAAGCAACGAACTGCAGGAAATCTCTGACCAGAGAAAGAGGGCTGTCTTCCTTACATACTGCGGACCAGCCATCTTTAAAATGGCGAAGGCGCTGGCTAAACCCAGAGATGGCAAACAGATGACTTGGCCTGAGCTGAACAGAATGCTCTGAGCACACTACGCACCTGTGGTCTCCAACTTGATAAAAA
>BHFT01037287.1:0-48755 GCA_004320025.1 Laticauda laticaudata
TTTGTCTGTAAGATTCACAAAAAGAGATACTTTAATTACTCTTTATAATATGGTTGCAAGATGTGAAAATAAAAGAAGAAAGCATACATAACAATGAAAAAGCAAGCAAGCCAAAATGCGAGATTAACTCCTGCCATTCATTATGACACATGAAAGACAAAGTTCAAATATTCACAGAATCATGAAATTCTATTATTGTGCAAATCATAATTTGTAAGCATGCAAATTTTAATAATCATGTAAATACCTGGAAATACTGAGGATAGGAACACGGATACATATATATTCACAAAAATACAGAAACACACCCCTCTATCTGTGTGTAGCATACGGATGTGTGTAGAAAACCCATGTGTATTTTCAGTGTACAAAATGAAATAAGTACAGTATGTGAGTATTAATGGAAGAAATGCTTATACACTAACGCTGAAATTTTACAGAACAAAGAGGTGAACATACATGAAGGCATATATGATATAGTTGTCATTGCTGAAACTTGGTGGGATGAAACTTATGAATGGAATGTACTGATAGAGGGATACAAACTAGTCAAAAGAAACAGAACCAATAAAAGAGGTGGAGTTGCATTACATATAAAAGATCGCTACATCTCTACAGAAATACACAAAACAAAGGATGAAAACCTCCTCAAATCCATATGGGTCAATATAAAAGGAAAGAAAAATGATATTGCTATAAGAATATACTACAGGACAACCGATCAAGCGCATGAAATCAATGAACTCCTTGATAAACAATTTACATTTGTATGTAGGAAACATGCCACAGGAGTAATGGGAGACTTTAACGACCCTGATATCAACTGGGAGACAAACTCAGCAGCCAGAGGGAGTTCGAACAGATTCCTAACCAACTTAGTGAACAACTTTGTCATTCAAAAGGTAGAGGAGGCAACTGGAGGAATAACTATGCTGGACCTAATTCTTATTATGAAAGAAGTGATAGAAGGAATTGAAGAAGCTGGATTCTTAGGTGAAAGTGACCACGTTATTTGAAATTCACTATAATGCAAACACAAGCAATAGAATATAATCCAAGCTGTGTCTTAAATTAGAAGAACTGATTTAAACAAACTAAGAGAGACCCTAAGCTAAATTTCATGGATAAAAATCCTGAGGGAAAACAACCACCCCAAAATGGGAAAATATGACAATAAAAGCTCAGTCCAACACAATAACACTAAAAAAAAAAATCCAAAAAGAAACCACCATGATTGCATAAAGAGCTGATGTGGTTCCCATCTTCAAAAAGGGGAAAAAAACATACCCACGAAACTATAGACCAATCAGCCTAACATCAATACTGAAAAGAAAAAATACTGGAAAATAATCTGTGAACATCTAGAAACAAAGTATAACCAGTAGCCAGCAAGGGTTTCTTTAAAACAGATCATGCCAAACCAATCTTATTTGATTCTTTGAGAAAGTGACTAAGTTAGTAGACCAGAGAAAAGTTGCAGGCCTTGTATATTTAGATTTCAGTAAGGCATTTGACAAAGTAGACCACAACCTACTTACTTCTTGGTAACCTAGAAAATGTGGAATGGACAACATCACCACTAGACGGGTTTATAACTGGCTGACAAACCGTACTCAACAACTAGTCCTTAATGGTACACAGGGAGGGAAGTAAGCAGTGGGGTATCACAAGGTTTTGTCTAAGGCCCAGTACTCTTTCAGTATCTTCATAAATTAAGGAGAACTCCATCAAAATTTTGCAGATGACATAGCTGGTAGGAACAGCCCAACACCCCAAAGAATAGCTCAGGATCCAAAATAGATCGTTGCGCAGAACTTGAACAACTGGGCCCTATCCAACAAAATGAAATTTAGTGAAGAGAAAAGAAAAGTTTTTACATCTGAGAGAAAAAAAACAAAAGGTACAAGTAACAGATTAGCTGAAAACACAATAAATGTGAGAAGGACCTTGGGTCTTATAGTGAACGATCACTTAAAAGGAGCTATGCAGTGTGTGGCATTTGCGCAAAAAGGCTAATACAATCCTTGGTTGTATAAAGAGAGGCATATGAATCAAAATCATGTGAAGTATTAGTACACTTTTATGGAGCCTTTGGTAAGTACACGCTGGAAATCTGCATCCAGTTTTGGTCACCACATTACAAAAAAGATGGTGAGACTTTGGAAACAAACAGTGGCAAAGAAGAGCAACTGAGATAAAAGGAGGCCTGGGAAGGCTTAAAGAATATGAAAAGAAGACTTGAGAGATTTGGGTTTGGCTCACCTAGACAAAATAAAAATTAGGGGTGACACGATATTCAGTGTTTCCAGTGTTTGAGAAGGGCTGTCCACAAAGAAATGGGGGGTCAAATTGTGTCTACTCCAACAGGCACCAAACAGCCCATGTACAATGGATGGAAACTAATCAAGGAGAGAAACAATCTACAACTAAGGAGAAATTTCCAAATTGTCTGAAATGATCTCCTGCTTGAACAGGAGGTTGGACTAGAAGACCTCCAAGGTCCCTTCCAGCTCTATTCCGATTCTGAAATGGTAACGGCTCTGCAAGATTTAAAGCACCGGTTTTGCCCATGAACTTTCCCTTGCAAACAAAACAAGACCTTCCAAAAACAAAAAAAAAACAGGCGGCGGAATCAACCCTAAAGTGACGGTAGAGTTGAAATCTCCCAATCCACAGAACAGGACAAGCAACTTAAAACGTGCAGCTCTGGGGGAATAAAACTGGGCTGGGGGGAGAATATGCAGGAGTTGTTATTTATCTGCTACTCCAAGGTGGAGCGAAGCGAAGGGCCCGACTTGCTCCCGGCCTCTCCTCCGACCTGCCCTCCGCTCACCTTCCAGCTGCCGCGTCTTCGACCCAGGAAAAAGTGCAACAGGCACCGCGATCCTCCATTGGGAAGCCGGAAGACGACGTTTCTCAGCGCCTCGCCTTTCCATCGTCCCTCCAGCAATGCGCGACTCTATGGTCTCAACTCCTTGCACTTCAGCTACAGGCGCCGGCGACTGTATTGATTATCCAGGCGCGCTTATTGCCTAACCATAGAGCGCCATCTAGCCAACAGTGGCTAGATCGTCCGACCTCTGGCTTCATAAGATTAGCTGAGTGTTTTACTGGCTCCTAAAAGTTCCTGAAGTTCTTATTTTTGGGCGCAGCCTCTGAATCACTGGTTCCCAAAGTGGGTGGTACCGCCCGCTGGGGAGCGTTGGGATGCCTTGGGGTTCGAGGCACCGGCCCCGCAGGGTCACCGCATTGACTGTTGCACCGCGCCGGAGCCTCGAATGCGGCAGCCCCGATGCACCGCTGCGGTGCAAGTCAATGGCATCCGTGGACCCCCTCGGGTGGGGGTCGTTCACGTGCGGCTCTGGAGCCGCATGCGGCCCTTTGGACCCTCTCCTGCGGCTCCCCGTCAGATGATCTCACCACTGGCTGGCCCTGCCCCTCGCTCTCCCCTGCCTCTCACTCTTTTCCTGCCCTGAGAAGAGAAGGGCAATGGAGGCAGATGGGGGGGGGGGGCTCATTCCCNTGGGGGGGGGGGGACTCATTCCCTATTTTAGGGTCGGAGCGAAGCGCCCCCTCGATACTTGCTTCTTTTTCCGGCCCTTGTTAATGCTGGGAGAGATTGGTGACCTTTTCTCCAGCCTGAGACATTGGCCCGGTCGGCTTGGAGCCGATGTTCCACACTGTCATGGGCTCCAGGCGGAGGGGGAGGAGATGGAGTGAAGTGCAATACATTTGAGTGTGTTGCACAGGTGTTGCAAGGGCTGCGAACAGCCATGGAGCCGGCTGTGGTGGGGCCTGGCTAGTGCGCACGAGAGGAGGAGGAGGAGGAGGAGTGGGAAAGGGAGGAAGGAAGCCTCCACCGCGACTTGTGCTCATTCCTCAGCCAACCTGGATTTCCAAAAGGAAGAAGAAAAGGGGACCAAGGAGAGCAGGCAGGGCTTTCCGAGAGAGTGAAAGAGAGACAGAGACATGGAGCGAGAGAAAGCAAGATAGACAAAGAGAGAGAGAGAGAGAGAGGGAGAGATTCCGCTCAATTCAGCTCTGTCTGCTCCCCCCTCTCTGTCTTTGCCCAGTTTTGCAAGGAATTCAGCAGCGATTTAAGGCAGCAACCTCTTGGCACTGTGAGGTACCAGCATCTAAGGCAGCAACCTCACTGTGAGGTACCAGCCCGACTGTCACTTCTTTTGGAATGCAAGGTTTATTTTTGTATCTTTCCAGAGACAGAAATTTCCTTACAGTTATTCCCGGGGTGTGGGAGTTGAGGGGTGGGTGGGGAGTGAGGGAGCAGGAGGGAGGAAGAGTCATAGAGAGAGAGAAGGAGAGGGAGAGAGAAAGAAAGAGAAAGAAATGAGAAGGAGGAAAGGAGGGAGATAGATAGAGATGGGAGAGGGAGGGAGGAGAGAGAGAGAGACCTGATGCATCAGATTGAAATGAGGCCTAGTTTAGACTGAGGCCCTTTTCCACATTGAAACATCTTTGGCTTCTGTTAAAGGTTTTGTGGATGAAACATGATCAAAACTATCAGGAAACTCTCACATTTTGTTGAGGCTTTAAACAGGATCCATTGGACCAGATCTCCACCCTAAAAAATTACTTTTCCCCAATGAATTACAATGCCAATTCTGAAGAAGGCAAAACCAAAATTTTCTGGTAAATTACAAGGAACACACACACACACACACACCCTTCTAACCTTGTTGGAGCAGGTGATTGGACTAGAATAGATATCTCATTATCTTTCTCCTCCCTCCTTCCCTCCTTTATTTCTTTTTCTGTCTCTTCCATCCCCCCTCTTTCTTTCCCTTTCTTCCTTCTCTCTCTCTCTCTTTCGTTTCTCTCTCTCTCTTTCCCTCTCAGGCTCACCCCATTGACTTGGTGCACTGCTTCGCTCAGACTTGCTTGGGCAGGTCCCTCCAGTGCAGCAGGCTCAATGGGGTGGACCTGCGGGGCTGCCACCTAAAACGCAGTAGTGGAGGCATGTTTGAAAAGTCGAGCAAAGCCAGAGGTCGGTAATTTATGCTGCAAAGAATCACAAAAGCTTCTGGGCTGTGCATAAGAAAGGACACATGTTAATGCAACATAAAAGAAAGAAACAAATAAAACAAATCAACAAGAATCAGCAAAGCATCTCTGATTAGATTTTATTCACTGCTAGAATCTAATCTGAGATGCTTTGCTGATTCTAGTCCAGTGACCTGCTCCAGCAGGGTTAGAAGGGAGTGTGTGTGTGTGTGTGCATGGCTGTCAAAACTTCAAAAACAGGTCAAGGAGCTCTGGGGAGGCCAGTCATAGATTAGAACACTTGCTAAGCAACTGGCCATTAAATGAGGACCACTTGTATTTGGTTTGCCAGTCACCTGGCTACGCCCTCCCAGTCACATGACCACCAAACCACAGCTACCATGTAACGTGATCATCAAGCTACATCCACCCAGTCACATGACCACCAAACCATACCTACATGGTCATGTGATCAGCAAGCCACTCCCAGCCAGCAAGCCACACCCACCCAATCACATGACCAGCAAACCACGCCCTCAAATTAGGCCATTTCCACAGAAATGTAAATTCCATCCCTGAGTGGGGGCATCTAGGATGAGTTTGTAGCACAAAGGGGGCGGTGGACTAAAAAAGTTTGGGAACCATTGCTCCAAATGATTAACAGCCTGCCATCTTCATCTTATTAATATAATAACACAGGACAAAAATTGGAAGTGTCTCCCACGTGGTTTCCAATGACATTTAAATAAGGAGATACTGTCACCCTCTCTGTATTACTATTAGGCTCTCTGCTCACTCGAGCGGCCTTCCCAATTCCCAGAGTACTAACATTTCAGCCTTGAGAATTCCCAAGCTGCTTGGGCAAAACACTTTGATCACTAGTTTCCAGGCTGGAAGTGATCTAAAGATTCCTGCAGTTTAGAAGGGTTTGGTTGTCACTGGCGATCAAATACTCTCTACATCAGTGGTGACATTCAAATTATTTCACTACCGATTCTGTGGGCATGGCAGGAGAAGGATACTGTAATATCTCCAGTCAGAGGAGGTATTTGCCAGTTCTTCAAACCACACAAAATTTCCCCTACCGGTTCTCCAGAACTACTCAGAACCTGCTGAATACCACCTCTCTTCTACATCCCAAAAAAATTATTACTGATTCACTTGAGAGCCAATTGTGGCTGTTCCTGGATCTGCAGACCCTGGCTATGGTCAATCATGCCCCAGTTACCTGCATATCGGATAACTTCAATAAATCTGTGTAAGCCGCCACTGAAGGGTATCCAAAAGTTACAGCTGGTCGAGAATGCAATGGCCGGATTGCTTATATGTGTTTCTGAAGCAGCATATGTCACCTCTGCTCCCTGAGCTGCCTTGGTTGCCAATTTGCTTGCCGATCCAGTTCAAGGTTTTGCTGGTTTTGCTTTTGAAAGTTCTTCCTGGCATGGGACTGAGCCTTTCCTGCTTATTTCAGTCTACTTAATGAGACCTGGCAAATAAGGCATGCAGCAAGCACCATCAGCTGGGGAGCTTCATTTGCTGGATGCAGGAGGAGCTATGGCTTCTCTGTTACGGCCCCCACGTTATGGAATATCCTTCCCCCTGAAATGAGATTAGTTCCACCCCTTTTGATCTTCTGTGAAGTTCTGAAGACCTGGCTACGTCCTCAGGCCTGGGGCTCTGAGGCAAGCTGAGACATGCTCAGGTGGTTCCATGGCTGAAGTAGCCCTTAGCATGCATTTTATTGCCCAGTGGTGGTTGTAATTCTTTTTATATTACTTATTTCTTAGTACAGATTTTTCATTTTTATATGTGTTGCTTATATGGTTAAGGTTTTAATCTGATTGTTGTACATCACCCACCATTGCTTTTGGGTGGGGAGACTATAGAAATTTCATTTCTAATTTAAAAATGTAAGTTTTTGAGGTTGACTATAGAGGGGCTAAACTGATGGAGAAATAATAAAGGAAGGATACAAATAAATGAAAATAAAATAAGATTTAAACTGGGGGGGAATGGAAGGGGGTGTCAGGGTCAGATAACAAATGCCTTATCAGTTAACAAATGTTAGGAATGATAGTCACCTAACAGTTGGGTTGGCAATATATAAACCAGGATAGTCATTTAATACTGTTGTATCTTTAAGAGAATGCTGTAATTGTGATTGGCTGAGGTTCCTCCAACAGCCATAAGATGGAGCCAGAAACCTGTTTTTTGTTCTTGCACTTCCCTTTTGCCTGATCCTCATTCTGCTTGGATTGCTGTGAGTCTTGCAACTGTTCGCAAACTCCGTTTACTGAACTTTGTTTATGATACTGGTAAAGAAAAGGACTTTGTTTTTGGATTATCCCCGGACTAACTGCTTTAACCGTGTATGATTTGGACTGTTTGTTCGACTTTGTTTACCCATTTACTGGAAGTAAAACTTACAATTTACTATTCAGTGTATCTGTGTGCTGGTTGTGTGTTATTCATCACCACTCTCACTATGTTTCCCTGAGTGCACTCATTCTCCTAACGGGGAATACCTCAACAATAATAATAATTTGTGAAATCCTTATTGTATTTCTTTACCCATACTGTGATCCCTATTTGTATCAGCAGCTTTTACTTTCCCCAATTTTAATTTTACTCTTGACTTACAGGGAAAAAAGCTTTTCTTTTAATCACAATGGGGAACACATAGAATGCAGAGTCTGTAGAGATTCTCAATCACCCAGGTCATGGTTGTCCCAAAGGTGCTTTTTTCAGGAGGCAACTGGACTTTCTTGGGTTTTGGGGGGCAGGCGTTTCACTTCTCATCCAAGAAACTTCTTCAGCTATGACAGGATAGTGCGGAATGGAAGGAATTTTATTTATATATTTATATATTAAAAAAGGCTGCAAGTGGCCAGCTCCCTGCAAGGAATATAAATCCTTCCATTCCCCTCTATCCTGTCAGAACTGAAGAAGCTTCTTCGATTAGAACTGAAACATCTTCAAAAAACAAACAAGAAAGTCTAGTTGCCTCCTGAAAAAGCAACTTTGGGACATAGAATACAGAGTATATTCTGAATTAATGTATTTTAACCATACAAATACGGAGAGATGTTCAGTAACGGGATGAGATCAAGAGACTTGTGGTGCTGAGTAGGGCTTATGTATCTCTATCGCCTAACAGAAAATCATGATTGCAGTCTTGATGTTTAAGTTAATGAAATGACACTGTCCATATTGAAAAGAATGAGACATGAGAGCAAGCAATATCCAGAAATAGGAAACTGATAAATATTGAGGGAAACAACTAAGGCAGGGAGGAATGACTCTGCATAGCAACTTGTATATCCAGGAAGGAATGTCGAGCGGAAATGTACATCAAGTGAAATCAAAAGGCAAAAATAGAATATCTCACCAAAACATGGACCGCTAATCACCAGGCTGACCTTTTTGGAGGGACACCCTAAACTGCTTTTTTCAATGCAGATCTAATAACGTATGGATGGTGATAATATCCATTTCAACTATTGGCTCCGAGTTCTGCTGCATGGAGGAATCTGGAATAAAATAACCACAGTATACGTCATCTTCAACTTACAACCACAATGGAGCCCAAATTTCTGTTGATAAGTGAGACAATTGTGAAGTGAGTTTTGCCCCATTTTACAACCAATCATAGAACGGTGTAACAATTTAATCAACAATTTAATCATTGTGTCAACAATTCACTTAGACCGAAGGGGTAACTAAACGGGTATACAAGGACACAAAACCCCACGACTTTGCAGCCATCAGTTGCCAAGCATCTGAATGTTGATGCTGCCGTGGTCCTAAGTATGAAAAAGGTCATAAGTCCCTTTTTTCAGTAACATCGTAACTTTGAATGGTCACTAAATGAATGGTTGTAAGTCAAGGACTACCATTACCTTGAAATGGTTATTTCCTTTGTAATACTACATTCTAACCACTATACCTCCAGGACTCCTATCTTTCTGTAATATTGTCAAGCCCAAAATTGACATACGTGTAGCCATTTTAGTTAGCTAGTATATATTCCTTCTCTTACTTTCTCATTGGCGGACATGGGGGGGTTGGGCTTGCCACTTTCCTAAGGAGGGAGGAGTGGAGATAGAGTTGTTTCGGCTAGGTGATTCTTCTTCCCATGAGAACTTGAGCTGACCATGCTCAGGGCGCTTGGGGTGAGATTTATGACATCAAGCAATGTTGAATTATTTCTATTGGAGAACGTGACTTTTGGGGGTTGTTTCTAACTTCTAATATTGTGGGGTAATTCTGGGTTGTGTCAGATCCAGAATTATCACGGACCTTACCAATTTGATGCTTCACTAAATAAAAGAATTGTCTTGGAAGATGGACTTAGCTCTTTTCTTTTGAAATTGATTTCATCACTTGGAAACCTGATTAATTCATCAAATTGGACACGATAAGAATGGTTTGGATGCCTTAGGAATATTCTTATTATGCAGAGTTATATTTAGTTTCTTACTATACTTTCAGAAAACTCTTGTTAAAATCCTAATAATCATTTACTGATTCATTGATTTTTAAAAGCAAATCCTCTTGTGTCTGAGCATTTATTCAGGTTGAGTCTCTCATGTCGAAATAAACTTGGCTGAAAATAATCCAGCAAGCTGAAAACAAGCAATGTATATCTTTGGGAATTCTTGAAAGCTTTCTTTGATCCCGTCAGACTTTCCTTCCAATCAGAAAACTGATGGCTTTTCGCTTGTATGAGTCCTCTTGTCTTTATCAATAGTAGAGTTGTGACTGAAACACTGACCACAGCTTAGGCATATATGTGGCTTCTGATCTGTGTGTAAATTGACATGATTTATAAGATTAGACCTACTTGTGAAAGCTTTCTGACAATTGGGATATTCAAAGGGCTCCTCTTCTGTGTCAGTTCCCTATTATTCCACCAGGTGGGAATTCCAACTAAATTTTTTTCCACAATCCAAGCACTCATCCTGTGTGAATCCTCTGGTGTCTCACCAGATCAGAATTGCAACTAAAAACTTTCCCACAATTTGGACACTCATAGGGTTTCTTTCCCATGTGAGTCCTCTGGTGTCTCACTAGGTTGGCATTCTGACTGAAACTTTTCCCACAATTTGGACACTCATAGGGTTTCTCTCCTGTGTGAGTCCTCATGTGCGTCACTAGGGCAGAATTATGACTGAAAGATTTCGGACAATCTGGACACTCATATGGTTTCTCTCCTGTGTGAGTCCTTTGATGTATCACCAGGGAAGAGTTCTGACTGAAACTTTTCCCACAGTCTGGACATTCAAAGGGTTTCTCTCCTGTGTGAGTCCTTTGGTGTTGCAAAAGATTAAAATTATGATTGAAACTTTTCCCACAATCTGAACACTCATATGGTTTCTCTCCTCTGTGACTCCTCTGGTGTATCACCAGGTCAGAGTTTTGACTGAAGCATTTGTCACACTCTGGACACTCATATGGTTTCTCTCCTGTATGGATCCTCTGGTGTATCCCCAGGGAAAAGTTCCGACTGAAACTTTTCCCACAGTATGGACATTCATATGGCTTCTCTCCTGTGTGAGTTCTTTGATGTTGCATAAGGTTACAATTATGATTGAAACTTTTCCCACAAACTGGACACTGATAAGGTTCTTCCCCTGTGTGAGTCCTCTGGTGAATCATCAGGTTGTAATTCTTATTGAAACATTTCCCACAATCCGAACATTCATACGGTGTCTCTCCTGTGTGACTCCTCTGGTGTATTAACAGGTCAGAGTTCTGACAGAAACATTTGCCACACTCTGGACACTCATATGGTTTCTCTCCTGTATGGGTCCTCTGGTGTACAACCAGATTTGAATTCTGCTGGAAACTTTTCCCACAATCAGGACACTCATATAGTTTATCGCCCGTGTGAGTCCTCTGGTGTATCACCAGGGAAGAATTCCGACTGAAACTTTTCCCACAATCTGGACACTCATATGGTTTCTCCCCAGTGCTGAGTCCTTCTGGTGATATCACCAGGTAAGAGTTCCAACTGAAACTTTTCCACAATCTGGACACTCATATGGTTTCTCTCCCAGTGTGAGTCCCTCTGGTGTATCACCAGATTAGAGTTGTTGACGGAAACTTTTCCCACAATCTGGACACTCATATGGTTTATCGCCCTTGTGGAGTCCTCTGGTGTCATCACCAGGGAAGAGTTCCGACTGAAACTCTTCCACCAATCTGGACACTTCATATGTTTCTCTGCCTGTGTGAGTTCTTTGGTGTTTCACAAGGTTAGAATTTATTACTGAAACTTTCCACAATCTGGACACTCATATGGGTTTCTCCCCAGTGTGAGTCCTCTGGTGTATCACCAGGTAAGGTTCCAACTGAAACTTTCCCACAATCTGGACACTCATATGGTTTCTCCCCAGTGTGTGAGTCCTCTGGTGTATCACCAGATTAGAGTGTGTGACGGAAATCTTTTCCCCACATCTGGGACACTCATATGGTTTCTCTCCTGTTGTGTGTCCTCTTGTGTATTACCAGGTTGGCATGCTTACTAAACTTTTTGCCACACTGTGGCACACTTGTAGGGCTTTTCTCCGTATGGGTTCTTTTATGCTGAATAAGTTGGGAAGTGTAGCGAAAAAACTTTCCACATTCGCGGCAATTTGTATGGTTTTTCACCAAGTGTGGATCCTCTCGTCCATAAATCCAGTTCTGATTATATCATCTGTGTAACATTTGTCATCTTACTCCACCAACTGACAGATCTTAGATCTTGAAGAAGCCAAAAATATGTGAAATTGCTTCTTTGATGGTTCAAGCCGTTTGTTGTTCACAGGTTTAGGCTGCTAATTATTGTCTGGACAATGAGCGCTTCCCTCCCCACAAGCTCCTCGATATTATCTCTCTTTTTCTGAATTCTGAAGAATGTCCACCTATATATTTGTTATTGGATTAATGTCCTTTTCTCATAGTTCCACCATAGAATCTTTTTTATCCCACGACTCAAAAATCTTTTTCCTATTTTTTTTTTTCTTGTTCTTTCCTGGCTGGGGAAGGGGAAGAGTTTTGTAGTTATCTGGAGAATGGGAAAAGAAGTTGTTTCGCAGATATGTACCAGTTAAATCTTGTTTCCCTTTTTCAAAGCTGCTGCCTGCAATCCTGCTGCCATCTCCAAAATGATTTTTTGGTGTTCCCATTCACAAAAAGAGATACTTTAATTACTCTTTATAATATGGTTGCAAGATGTGAAAATAAAAGAAAAAAGCATACATAACAATGAAAAAGCAAGCAAGCCAAAATGCAAGGTTAACTCCTGCCATTCATTATGACACATAAAAGACAAATTCAAATATTCAGAGAATCATGAAATTCTATTATTGTGAAAATCACAAATTGTTAGTTCTGCAAATTTTAATATAGTTACCTGGAAATACTGAGGATAGGAACACGGACACATATATATTCACAAAAAATACAGAAACACACCCCTCTATCTGTGTGTAGCATACGGATGTATGTAGAAAATCCATGTCTATTTTCTGTCTACAAATGAAATAAGTACAGTATGTGAGCATTATTCTGAGTTAGTGCCCATACACTAATGCTGAAAGTTTTGGGAACGGACATGAAGGCAAATATACAGTAGTTGCTATTGCTGAAACTTGGTGGGATGAAACTTATGACTGGAATGTACTGATAGAGGGATAAAAACTAGTCAAAAAAACAACTAACAAAAGAGGAGGTGGAGTTGCATTATATATAAAAGATCACTACATCTCTACAGAAATACACAAAACCAAGGATGAAAACTTCCTTGAATCCATATGGGTCAATACAAAAGGAAAGAAAAATGATATTGCTATAGGATTATACTACAGGCCACCCAACCAAACAGAAGAAATCGATGAGACTTTAACTACCCTGATATCTACTGGGAGACAAACTCAGCAGCAGGTGGGAGATCGAACAGATTCCAAACCAAGTTAGCTGACAACTTTGTTATGCAAAAGGTAGAGGAGGGAACTAGAGGAAAAACTATGCTGGACCTAATTCTTATCAATAAAGAAGTGATAGAAGGAATTCAAGTTGCTGGACTCTTAGGTTAAAGTGACCACGTCATACTGAAATTCAATATAAAGCAAACACAAGCAATAAAATATAATCCAAGCTGTGTCTTAAATTAGAAGAGCTGATTTAAACAAACTAAGAGAGACCCTAAGCTAAATTTCATGGATAAAAATCCTGAAAGGGAAAACAACACAAGAAAAATGGGAAACACTGAAAAATATGATGATAAAAGCTCAGTTCAACACAATAACACTGAAAAAGAAAAACAAAAAATCCAAAAAGAAACCACCATGATTGCATAAAAAGCTGATGTGGTTCCCATCTTCAAAAAAGGAAAAAAAAACATACCCACGAAACTACAGACCAATCAGCTTAACATCAATACTGAAAAGAAATAATACTGGAAAATAATCCGTGAATATCTGGAAACAAAGTATAACCAGGAGGCAGCATGGGTTTGTTAAAAACAGATCGTGCCAAACCAATCTTATTTGATTCTTTGAGAAAAATTAGTAGACCAGCGAAATGTTGTGGACACTGTACACTTACATTTTAGAAAGGCATTTGACAAAGTAGACCAAAACCTACTTACGTCTTGGTAACCTAGAAAATGTGGAATGGACAACATCACCACTAGATGGGTTTGTAACTGGCTGACAAACCGTACTCAACAACTAGTCCTTAATGGTACACAGGGAGGGAAGTAAGCAGTGGGGTATCACAGTTAGGGTTGTTGAAATGCACAAGGTTTTGTCTAAGGGCCCGAGATACTCTTCAGTAGTACTTCATAAATGTAAGGATGATATTACATCAAATCTGCAGCACTGACACTAGGCTGGTAGGAACAGCCAACACCCAGAAGACAAGCTCAGGATCAAAAAGATCTTCCTGATTGAACAATGGGCCTATCCAACAAAATGAAAATTTAGTGAAGAGAAAAAGAAAGTTTTTACATGCTGAGAGCCAGAAAAAAACAGATAGGTGTCATGTACAAGTACAGATTAGCTGAAAACATATGACTGTAGAGGACCTTGGCTAGTGCTTTATAGTGAATACGAATCACTAAAAAGGAGCTAGCAGTGGTTGGGCATCCAAAGCTTAAACTCATGTAAGCAGGGGCAATTTTCAAAAAGGAAATTTCGAATTTTTTTTTTCCAAAAAAAAAAAAAAATTTTTTTTTTCAGTGTGAAGTATTGAGTACCATTTTATGGAGCCTTGGTAAGTCCCCACCTGGAAATACTGCATCACAGTTTGGTCACACCATTACACAAAAAGTGGTGAGGCTTTGCGAAACAAAAAGTGCAAAGAAGAGCAACTAAGACTGATGAAAGGCTGGAGGCTTAAAACATATGAAAAACGGTTGGAGGATTTGGGTTTGGCTCACACTAGAGCAAAATAAAAATTAGGCGGTGACCCACATCCATACCTCAGTGTTCCAGTGTTTGCAGAGGTGCCCCAAAAGAAATGGGGGGTCAAATTGTTCTCCAAAGCACCAAAAGAAGCAAGAACAAGTGAGTGGAAACTAATCAGGAGAGAAACAATCTACACTAAGGAGAAATTCCAAATTGTCTGAAATGATCTCCTCTTGACAGGAGGTTGGACTAGAAGAGACTCCAATGCCGGCTTCCAGCTCTAGCATTCGATTCTGAAATTGGTAACGGCTCTGCAAGATTTAAAGCACCGGTTTTTGCCATGAACTTTCCCTTGCAAAAAAACAAGACCTTCCAAAACAAAAAAAAAACAGGCGGAGCGGAATCAACCCTAAAGTGACGGTAGAGTTGAAATCTCCAATCCACAGAACAGGACAAGCAACTAAAACTGCATGAGCTCTGGGGGAATAAAACTGGGCTGGGGGAGAATATGCGAGGAGTTGTTATTTATCTGACTCCCAAGATGGAGCGAAGCGAGCCCGACTTGCTCACGGCCTCTCCTCGACCTGCCCTCCGCTCCTCACACTTCCAGCTTGCGCGTCTTCGACCCAGGAAAAAGTGCCAACAGGACACCGCGGATCCTCCATTGGGAGCAGCCGGAACAGACGACGTTTCTCAGCGCCTCGCCTTTCCACGGTCCTCCAGCAGATGCGCGACTCTATGGTCTCAACTCCTTGCACTTCAGCTACAGGCCGCGCGCGACTGTATGATTATCCAGGCGCGCTTATTGCCTAACCATAGTGACGCGCATCTAGCCAACATGGGTAGATCGTCGACCTCTGGCTTCTAAGATTAGCTGGGTGCTTGCTGGCTCTTAAAGTTCCGAAGTTTCTTATTTTTGGGCGCAGCCCCAAATGATTTAAAGCCTGCCCTCTTTCATCTTATGAATAGAAAAATACAGGACAAAACTTGAAGTTTTTTCCACGTGGTTTCCAATGACATTAGATATGAGATACTATCCCCTCTTGTATGACTATTAGGCTCTCTCTCACTCAGACAGCCTTCCAATTGCCCAGATACTGGAGATTTCAAGCTTGAGAATTCCCCGGCTGCTTCGGCAAAACACTTGGAGGTCACTTGTTTCTGGCTGGAAGCAGCTGATCTATTAGGATCTGCCCTTGCATTTTAGCAGGGTTTGGCTGTCACTGGAGATCAAAAACTCTCTGCATCCTAAAAAATTTATCACTGATTCACTTGTGAGCCAGTTTTGGCTGTACCTGCTGCCAAAATACAGGGTCTGTTCCTGCAGACCCTGGCTATGATCAATCATACCCTACTTACCTGCATATTGGATGACTTCAATAAATTCTGCATGAGCCGCCATTGAAGGGTATCCAAAAGTTACAGCTGGTAGAGAATGCAATGGCCGGATTGCTTATATGTGTTTCTGAAGCAGCACACGTCACACTCCCTGAGCTGCCTTGATTGCCAGTGTGCTTGTGGTCCAGTTCAAGGTTTTGCTGGTTTTGCCTTTGAAAGCTCTTCCTGGCATGGGACTGAGCTTTTCCCTGCTTATTTCAACCTATTTGATGAGAGTTAACAAAGAAGACATGCGGCAGGCACCATCTGCTGGGGATCTTCCTTTGGTGGATGAAGGAGGTGCCATGCCTTCTCTGTTGTGGCCCCCACGTTATGGAATCTTTTGATCTTTTTAACCTCATAGTTTTATACTGCTATTTATGACATTGTAATAATCCGATTGGAGGCCTATACTTTTTGTCAATTAAAATGAATACAGTGTATTGACTCTCCTTTTATTCAAGAACTCAAGACGTCATACAAAGCAGTTCCTGGTTGGCATTCTGAGCCAAGAAAAACATTTCTCATTTTAAACTCTCCCTGCCAGCCAACCAATCCGCACTGGCATATTTTTGGCCTCTCAACTGTCATCTTAAATTGGGATTTCATAACACCTGGCAAGCCTGGATATATTGAAAAACTGATTTTTCAATATAATTTATATTAATAATTTTAAACAGATTAAAAAGAAACAAATACACCAAATAGAAGAAAAAAGAAAAGTGTAAAAAGAAAAGGCTTGAAATAAGGAGAAGTTACTTCCAATCTCGTTTACAATAATTATAATGAGAAATACAAAATTACTTACTCTATGGTTACAAAAACTCTCTTTTCTATTATCTGGCTTGTTCTTTTATAATCACAACTGTACATTATAACTTCATTTTTTTGTTCTGTTTCACACAAATCTCTAATCTCTAACTTCCAATCAGTAATTAATGTAGAGAATGTCTTCTCTCCAATTGAGGAAATAGTTGTCTCTGAAAAGTCCGTCATCACCACCAACCATTCCTCTATTGTGGTTAAACTTGAATCTTTGGTATACATAATATTGTTAATCTTTGATAATAGGAGTTGAAATTTGGATCCTGGGACAAGGCTCCCAAACTACCGGGCTGCACAAGTGGCAGGCAAGCATGCACATATGCATGCATCTCAACTTGCACGAGAGACAAGGAATCTCAGAAAGAGCTTGGATTTGCCAACTCAGATCCCCTCCTTCATGTTCAATATTAAGTAAGACGTGTTTGATTAAAAAGAATGAGGCAGGACATTAGTTAATTCCTCAGCTGAGCTTGCAATCAGAGACAGGAAATGAAATTCAAAAATCCTCTAGATATGTCAAATTTTATCTCATGTGGAATTTCTTATGTTTGATAAAGGAGGAATTTTGTGTGAAACACTGTCCACAGTCTGGGCATATTAGTAGTTTCTCCCGTGTGTGTAACCTTACATGATTCATGAGGCTAGACTGAGCACTGAAATCTTTCCCAAAATCCGGACATTAATATGGTTTGTCTCCGGTGTGAGTCCTCCAGTGTATTACCAAGTCAGAATTCTCAATAAAACTTGACCCACACTTCAGACACTCATATGTTTTTCTCCAACATATCACCAGAGTGGAATTCCTATACAATTGGATGTTGATGCTGAGTATTTCTTTTGGTTGAGTCTCTTGTATCTAAATAAACTTGGCTCCTTGGCTGAAAATAATCCAGCAAGCTGAAAACAAGCAATGTATATCCTTGTGGAAAGTTTTCTTTGATCCCATCAAGCTTTCCTTCCAATCATAAAACTGATGGCTTTTATCCTGTATGAGACCCCTTGTCTTTAACAATAGTAGAGTTGTGACTGAAATACTGACCGACAGTTTGGGAATCTGAATGGCTTCTGATTTGTGTGTAAACTGACATGATTTATGAGATTAGACCTACTTGTGAAAGCTTTCTGACAACTGAGACATTCAGTTCTTTATTATTCCACCAGGTGGGAATGCCAACTAAAACTTTTCCCACAATCCAAGCATTCATTCTGTGTGAATCCTCTGGTGTCTCACCAGGTCAGAATTCCAACTGAAAGCTTTCCCACAATTTGGACACTCATAGGGTTTCTTTCCCATGTGAGTCCTCTGGTGTATCACTAGGTTGGCATTTTGACTGAAACTTTTCCCACAATCAGGACACTTATATGGTTTCTCTCCTGTATGGGTCCTCCGGTGTCTCTCCAGGTTGGAATTCTGACTGAAACATTTCCCACAAACTAAACACTTATATGGTTTCTCTCCTGTATGTGTCCTCTGGTGTATGAGCAGATTGGAATTCTGCTGGAAACTTTTCCCACAATCTGGACACTTATATGGTTTGTCATCCGTGTGAGTCCTCTGCTGTTGCTTAAGGTTGGAATTCCAACTGAAATGTTTCTCTCCTATGTGTGTCCTCATATGCGTCACTAGGGCAGATTTATTATTAAAACTTTTCCCACAATCTGGACACTCATATGGTTTCTCCCCAGTGTGAGTTCTCTGGTGTATCACCAGATTAGAGTTCTGACTGAAACTTTTTCCACAATCCGGACACTCATATGGTTTCTCGCCCGTGTGAGTTCTCTGGTGTATCACCAGGAAAGAGTTCTGACTGAAACTTTTCCCACAATCTAAACACTCATACGGTTTCTCTCCTGTGTGAGTCCTCTGGTGTATTACCAGGCAAGAGTTCTGACTGAAACTTTTCCCACAGTATAGACACTCATATGGTTTCTCTCCTGTGTGAGTCCTCTGGTGTTGCACGAGGCTGGAATTATTATTGAAACTTTTCCCACAATCTGAACATTCATATGGTTTCTCCCCAGTGTGAGTCCTCTGGTGTATCACCAGGCAAGAGTTCTGACTGAAACTTTTCCCACAATCTGGACACTCATATGGTTTCTCCCCTGTGTGAGTCCTCTGGTGCATGACCAGATTGGAATTCTGCTGGAAACTTTTCCCACAGTATAGACACTCATATGGTTTCTCTCCTGTGTGAGTCCTCTGGTGTTTCACAAGGTTAGAATAATTATTGAAACTTTTCCCACAATCTGGACACTCATACGGTTTTTCCCCACTGTGAGTTCTCTGGTGTNTCCCCAGTGTGAGTTCTCTGGTGTGTAACCAAGTAGGCACTACGACTAAAGCTTTTCCCACAATCTGGACACTCATATGGTTTCTCCCCTGTGTGAGTCCTCTGGTGTATCATCAGGGAAGAGTTCCGACTGAAACTTTTCCCACACTCTGGACACTCAAATGGTTTCTCTCCAGTGTGTGTCCGCTTGTGTATCACCAGCATTGCATGCTGACTAAACTTTTTGGCACACTGTGGGCACTGATAGGGGTTTTCTCCATTATGGGTTCTTTTATGCTCAATAAGTTGGGAACTGTAGCAAAAAACATCACCACATTCGGGGCATTTGTATGGTTTTTCACCAGTGTGGATCCTCTGATCCATAATCAACTCTGATTTGTAATCTGTGCTTTTCTGGCAATATGAATATCTGTGGAGCTTTTCCACCACTGACAGTCTTAGATTCTTGATTCTTTCTTCTTGGATGGTTCAAACTGATTGTTTCCTCACAGGGTGAGACCTGTCTGGAATGAGTATTTCCACCCCACAGACTTCTAGATATTTCCTCTTTTTCTGATCTGGAAATGTTCCACTTTTATTTTTTGATATAATGTTTCCTTGAATTCCACACACAATGCTTGTTTATCAGCTCAAAACTCTTCTCCTATTTTTTTTCCTTGTCTCTTCCTGGCTGGGGAAGGGGAAGAGTTTTGTGGTTATCTGGAGGAATGGGAAAAGACGTTGTTTCCCAGATGTACTGGATTCGTTTTCCTTTTAAAGCTGCTTCTGATTCTCTGCCGCCCAGAAGAGTTTTTTTTGGCATTTCCTTTGTCTGTAAGATTCATAAAAAAAGAGATACTTTAATTACTCTTTATAATATTGTTGCAAGATGTGAAGATTAAAGAAAAAAAGTATACATAACAATGAAAAAGCAAACATGTCAAAATGCAAGATCAACAACTGCCATTCATTATGACACCTAAAAGACAAAGTTCAAATATTCACAGAATCATGGAATTCTTTTGTTGACTCATGCAAATCACAGATGGTCAGCACTGCAAATTTTTATAATCAGATAGATACCTAGAAATACTAAGGATAGGAACACAGATACACATATATTCACAAAAAATACAATGGTGAGATTCAAATAATTTAACAGGTTCTGTGGATATGGCTAGGTGGGCATGTGACTGGGCAACTCAATGTTACTCACGTCAAGGAGTGTCTGGCCCCTCCCCTCGCAGCCATTCCTTGTTACACTCAGCCTCAATGCATCTATAGTTCTGTAAAAATGTTGTTTAGGTTTTTTTGACTTTATTATCTACATACTTTTGATGTACTTTCTTGGACTACTGAAAGGAGGAAATGGCTCACATGCTTTCCCCAAGTGCGTGATAGGTAACAGGCTTTTAAGGGGTTGCTATAAAGAAGGGGAGGCAATGTATTTTCCAAAGAAGCAGAAGGCAAAACAAGAAACAATGGATGGAAACTGAACAAAGGGAGAAGCAACCTAAAACAAAGAAGGAACTTCCTGACAGTGAGAACAATTAACCAGTGGAACTGCCTGTCTCCAGAAGTTCTGGGTGCTCAATCACTGGAAGTTTTTAAGAAAAAGACTGGAGAGCCTTTTTTCAGCCTCCTGAAATGGCATAGGGTTCCCCCCAAGGTCCCTTCCAAGTATTAGTCTGTTATTCTGACACATTTCCCAGGCCCTCTACTTAGAATTTGGCACCCTTAGTTTTCCTGCCTCAGCAGGGGGTTGGACTAGAAGACCTCCAATGTCCCTTTCAACTCTGTTATTCTGTTATTCCTGAGCTAAATAGCTAAGACTCTCATTGGGACCCTTTCTCTTTTGCTCCTTCTGGACTAATGAGTTTAAGAGCTGCCTCTAGACATTCATTTTAATAAGTTTTAGAAACCTGCAGTTGAAAGTTCTTCATGTCTCTTACCCTGAAGACCCAAATTTATTTGGAATTTAATCTCAAGCTGATTGAGGAAGAGGGGAAGGCAAGTGGGTGTCATCGCCCAGAGGCTACAGTATCCCACTGAGTGGCTCTTTGGCCAAGCACAGGGGCCAGCATCCCTCCCCTGCTGCCAGCCTTACCTTCTAGATCTTCTACACACCACCGCTGACCTGAATACATGCCCTTCAGATCCCAACGGGCCACCCAACCGAGCAGAAGAAATAGATGAAGTCTTTACTAATCAATGAACAATTGTATGTAGGAAACATACCACAGCAGTAATGGGAGACTTTAACTGCCCTGATATCAACTGGGAGACAAATTCAACAGCAGGTGGGGGATCAAACAGATTCCTAAGCAACTTAGCTGACAACTTTGTTATCCTAAAGGTAGAGGAGGGTACAAGAGAAAAAACTATACTGGACCAAGTTCATATTCATAAAAAGAAGTGATAGAAGGAATTGAAGTTGCTGGAACCTTGGGTGAAAGTTATCATGTCATGCAATACAAGCTGTGTCTTAAACTAGAAGAGTTGATTTTAACAAACTCAGAGAAACCCTAAGCTAAATTTCATGGATAAAAATCCTGAAAGGGAAAATGGGAAACACTGAAAAATGTGATCATAAAAGCCCAGTCCAACACAATACCACTAAAAAAGAAAAACAAGAAATCCAAGAAAAAAATCAGAATGATATCATGAAAAGCTCTCTGGTAAAGAAAGACAAAAAGGATGAGTACAAAAAATGGAAAGAAGGACATATCAGCAGATGGCCCAAATCTGCAAAGATGAACTCAGGTAAGCAAAGACTAAGAATGATCACAGACTTGCAAAAAAAGACAATAAAAAAAGTTTCTTTCAACATATAAAGACAAAAAAAAGTCAAGGAAACAGTTGGTTCACTAAAGAGTGAAGATAGCAAGGAAGTAAAAGGCAGGAGAGAGAAAGGCAGAAAGTTTGTATTCTTTGCATCAGTCTTCAACACAAAAGGAAACTATTTCCTTCCCAAATCTACCAAAAAATATAAGCTGTAAAGAAGACTGAAAATAAAAATTAAAGTAAGTAAGAAAATGAGACAAACGCCTGTCCTGAGCCTTGCTAAATATAAATCCGCTGTGGTTACAGCCCAGAGTTCTCAAACAGCTGGTAAATGTCATCTCAGAAACAATTGTATCATATTCTTAGAAAATCTGGGGAGCACTGGGGAAGCATTCCAGAGTTCAAAAGAGACTGATGTGGTTCCCATCTTCAAAAAGGAAGAAAACACAGACCCACAAAACTTAGCAGACGCAATCAGCCGAACATCAATATATCTGGAAAGATAACTGAAAAAATGTTTAATTAAAAAAAAACTGAAAAAGTGACTTAAATTAGCAGAACAGGGACAATAGTAGAGCACAAACCTACTTCTTGTTCTGCTGGAAAAAAATGTGGGGGCAGCCAACATCACCAGGGCAGATGAATTTGGAGGCTGGCTGACAAACAGTCCTGTGGCGCAGTCCTTCTTCACGGTACCCGAGGTCCCCATGGGGGGTCACTAACGCGGGCGGTACCACCAGGTCTGCCTTGGGCCCAGGAACTCGCTCAGGATCTTCGCCAAATGAAGGAAGAACTCCTCAAAGTTGCAGATGACAGCGAAGCTGGGCAGGGAAGAGCAACACCCCGCAAGACAAACTCAGGATCAAAAGATCTTGGCAGACTTGAACATTCCAACAAAATGAAATCGAATGAAGAGAAAAGCAAAGTTTACGCATTCGGGGCAGAAAAAAGCAAAAGAACAAGGAGAGATGAGCTGAGAAACAGGAACCGTGAGAGGGACCTGGCGTCTCAGTGGCCATGAAACGAGGCAGCTCCAAGTGAGCGAAGCGAAGCCCGACTTGCTCGCCGGGCTCTCCTCCCGACCTGCCCTCCGCTCACCTTCCAGCTGCCGCGTCTTCGACCCAGGAAAAAGTGCAACAGGCACCGCGATATCCTCCATTGGGAAGCCGGAAGACCGACGTTTCTCAGCGCCTCGCCTTTCCATCGTCCTCCAAGCAAATGCGCGAACGTCTATGGTCTCAACTCCTTGCACTTCAGCTACAGGCGGCGGCGACTGTAATTGATTAATCCAGGCGCCGTTATGCCTAACCATAGAGCGCCATCTGCCAACAGTGGCTAGATCGTTCCGAGCCCTCTGGCTTCAATAAGATTAGCTGGTGCTTGCTGGCTCTTAAAAGTTCCTGAAGTTCTTATTTTTGGGCGCAGCCCCAAATTGATTAACAGCCTGCCCTCTATTACGATGCTTATGAATAGAAAATACAAGGACAAAACTTGGAAGTTTTCCCACGTGGTTTCCAATGACATCTAGAATAGGAATACTATCACCCTCTCTGTATGACTATTAGGCTCTCTGCTCACTCCAGCAGCCTTCCGCAAATTCCCAGAGTACTAGAGATTTCAGCCTTGAGAATTCCCCGGGCTGCTTCGGCAAAACATTGGAGGTCACTTTGTTTTGCAGGCTGGAAGCTGATCTGAGGATTCCTGCATTTTAGCAGGGTTTGGCTGTCACTGGAGATCAAAAACTCTCTAAAAAATGTATTACTGATTCACTTGAAAGCCAGTTGTGGCTGTTCCTGGGTCTGCAGACCCTGGATAGGATCAGTTACCTGCATGCACAGCTAATGACTTCAATAAATTCTGTATGAGCTGCCATTTGAAGAGTATCCAAAGTATTAGCTGGTAGAAAATGCAATAGCTGGATAGCTTATATGTGTTTCTGGATCAGCACATGTCACACCTCTGCTCCCTGAGGTGCCTTGGTTGCCAATTTGCTTATGGGTCCAGTTGAAGGTTTTGTTGGTTTTGCCTTTGAAAGCCCTTCTTGGCATGGAACTGAGCCTTTCCGTTTATTTCAACCTAACCGATGAGACATGGCAAAGAAGACATGTGGCAAGCACCATCAGCTGGGGATCTGTCTTTGGGTCGGAGGAGCCATGCCTTCTCTGTTGTGGCTCCCACATATCCTTTCCCCTGAAATGAGATTAGTTCCACCCCTTTTGATCTTCTGGGTTGCTCTCTAGACCTGACTATGTCATCAGGCCTGGAGCTGTGAGGCAATCTGAGATATGCTCAGATGGTTCCACTGCTGAGGTGGCCATTTGCATATTGCCTAGGGCATTGTATAGCTGTTTTTATATAACTTATTTTTTAATCTTAATATAGATTTTTACATTTTTATATATGTCATTTATATGCTTGTGATTTTTAATCTGAATTGTTATATACTGCCTACCATTCCTTTTGGTAAAGTGAGGGATAGAGAGGGATATACACATTTATGTGTAAAAAATCTAAAGGATGACTTTGAGTGGCTAAATTGAAGTAGAACTAATAAAGATGGTATAAAAATAAAGAAGGATTGAAAAGCTGGCGTCCAATGGTTGCTGAACATATTTTGGCCATTTTTCTTTACTGTTGTGATACTTTCCCGGCAAAAAAAAATTCCCACAACTATATTACAAATATAATACAGGAAGTCCCTGGTCACCATCCACAATGAGGACCAACAATTCAATCAGAAAGCAATCCAGCTATAAGGCAAAATCTTACAGTGCCACACCAACTGGTTACCTCAGTTGAAGGTCTCATGTCCCTGTCGGAATCTGAATCAGAGGGGGAAGCCAAACAGCTGGCAGTGAGTGGGAGTGTGGCTCCATTGGCTGTGGAAGAAACTGTGGAAGGGCAAAGTCTGGCTGGGCAGAACAGGGGAGACATAGAGCAAGGGAGAGGGAATTCAGAGGAAGACCCAGGCCCACGCCCTCTTCATCCTAGGGCACACAGAGAGGAATGGAGAAGGGAACAACATGAGTTGTGTGGCTTATGGGGGGAGGAAAAGGCCCTGATTCCCTTCATTAGCTGCAGCTGGGAACACAGTATATATAAGAGCAAGCTGTGTACAGCAAGTTGTTGGGACCAAACATGAATTTATCTTGCATTGTCATGGCTTATCTATGTTCCTGGCATCTTCCCAACTTTGTGTGTTTTGCTATACTTTCAAGTCTGAAATTCCTTCTCCTGCCCTGTCAAGCTAATTACTTCAGCTTAGTTTGTTTGGATTTTTAGTTAAGTTCAGATGTACCTTGTTTTGGACTGAATTTTCTACAGTTAAAGACTGTTCCTGAGAGAATTTTTCTCCAGTCAAAGGTAACTTGGACATTGGGGGAAAAGTTGGAGATAATAAAGGGACTCTTATTGCTTATGTGACTGTGTTGCCTTTGCGCCACACTACAGGTCATCACAGAAGGTATGTTTGTTAAGCGAATCACCACCAGATGTTAAGCCCATGACTGCAATTCCCTGCTTACTTTTCCACTGATTCTGCTTGTCGTAAGCAGGCTGTCAGAACTGAAGAAGCTTCTTGGATGAGAAGCGAAAGGTCTTCAAAAGAAAAAACAAGAAAGTCCAGTTGCCTCCTAAAAAAAAAAAGTATCTTTGGGGAAACCGAGGTAGAACCTAAGGCCAGGTGTGGCCATCAAGCCCCACTTCTGCTCTTGCAACCTGGCAAATGAGCGCCCTGGAAGATATTTTAAGCGGAGAAAGCAAAAACAAGAGAGGTAGAAAACTGTATGTATGGAGAGCAAGTCTGAGGTTCATGAAGAGAGAGGGACCTGCTGGTACAAGGCAAACCAGGGATCCAGCCACTCCTGCGAACTTCAAGGGCGAGGCCGATGGCAAGGTTTCCCTCCCATTTTGCAGCACACACACCCAAGTCCAACCTACCTTCCCACTCCAATCCCCTTCCCCAATTTCCATCTCACATCCGTCTAGCTCTAGCCCAGAGGTCTCCAAACTTGGCAACTTCGCTTGTATACTTACAATTTATATTGTCTGTTTCCTGCTTATTGTACCCTATGACTATCATTAAGTATCATACCTTATGATTCTTGACTCTTGACGAATGTATCTTTTCTTTTATATATACCGAGAGACAAATTCCTTGTGTATCCAATCACACTTGACCAATAAAGTATTCTGTCTGTCTGTCTGTCTGTCTGTCTGTCTGTCTGTCTGTCTGTCTGTCTATCTATCTATCTATCTATCTATCTATCTATCTATCTATCTATCTATCTATCTATCTATCTATCTATCTATCTGACTTGTAGACTTCAACTCCCAGAATTTTGGGAGTTGAAGTCCACAAATCTTAAAGTTGCCAAGTATGGGGGCTGCTGCTCTCGCCGCTCTATGCACTCACAAACCTCTCGTTCTGTAGACTTAAAATAACTCTATTGTCACCTTGAACATGTCCTCATCGGTATACATTTATAAGGAAATTTTGTTGCGTAGAGCTCTCAAAGGATCTCCCCTTCTAATATACACTGCACAAGCACGACAGGATGGATGGATGGATGTCCCCACATATATATGAATGGATGGATGATGCATGTACCCACATATATGACACGGAGAAACAACACAGTCTCGTTCGGATGTGTCCACATGTATCCAGCGAGGGAAACGAACCTTGCGAGGTAAGAGATGCTATCAATGGCAAAGGTGCCACCAGGCGCTTTTCCCTTCATCTTCACCTGGATTCACCGACGCGGGGGTGGGGTGGGGGGGGAATCCCCATCTTTGACCATCCGAGGGGCTTCCCTCGACTTCCTGAAGCGCACGCGCCTGAGTTAGAGGGGTGACCCCGAGATCATCGGTCCTTCCCTGCCTTTTGCGCCCGACGCCGTCCCAGCCTCCGCGGGCCTTTCCGCGAAGCTTCCCTCCTCGCTCCCCTCCCCCCCCCCGCCCCCGCCCCTCTCTCTTTCTACGAAGAACAGCAGCTGACACAGAACTTCCCGCCAGGCCAGAAGAGGAAAAATTTCCCCTTTCGTTCAGGGCCACTCTAGTCGGCGCGTATCTATCGTTCGGGCTCCTTTGCCCTTCCGTTCTCTGGCTACCACAGGGCCACTCTAGCCGGCGCATATCTATCGTTCGGACTCCTTTCCGCTTTCGTTCTCTGGCCACCACAGGGCCCACTCTAGACGGCGCGTGTCTATGGTTCGGGGCTCGTTCATTGTCGCGTGCGGCGCCCGGGAGCCAGGAGCGCGAAGAAAAGTTGCGGCGGAAACGATTCGCAGTTTCTTCTGAACGCATTAACGGACGAACGGAGTTGGAAGGGGGGGCCTCGGGAGGTCTTCTAGCCCAACCCCCTAAAACTTCCGGAGGCATCTCGGGCGCAGAAACCCCGAAGCATTTCTCCCCCTCCTGGAAAGCGGAGAAGGGCGTGCGCAGAGGCTGGTGGGAGCCCCCCTCGCACCGCCTTGCGGGCAGGAGACCCAGGGGAAGCCAGGATGGAGAAGACCCTCGTCCCAGAGGCTCCACGCGATCTCTGCAGCCTCGTGGCCGAGGGGCCCCGGGAGCTTTGCAGCCGCCTGCACCGCCTGTGCCGTCAGTGGCTGCGGCCGGAGAGGAGCAGCAAAGGGGAGATGCTGGACCTGGTGGTGCTGGAGCAGCTGCTGGCCCTGCTGCCCGCGGAGATGGCCAGCTGGGTGAGGGAGTGCGGAGCCGAGAGCTGTTCCCAGGCGGTGGCCCTGGCCGAAGGCTTCCTGCTCAGCCAAGCCCAGAGGGAAGAGCCCGGAAAGGGGCAGGTGAGGAAGGAAGGGTGTGTGTGTGTGTGTGTGTGTGTGCGCGTCTCACCCTGGGAGCTGAGGATGGAGAGGGCAGGGGAGGATCAAAGATCCATCCGTGTGTCAATAAAGGAGAATATTGGTCGCTCCTGAGTGACGTGGGGATGGGGGGTAATCCTTGGTGCCTCTGAGTGTGGTTCCCAGTTCGGGTCTGAGCCTGGTGGCGAGGCCAATAAAGGACGCCAGACCTGAAGTGCAGATTTTGATTTCCTTTTTATTGGGGTGCTCCGAGGAAAAGGGGTCCTGGCCAGAATGCCAAGAGCAAAGGATTAAGAAAACTTTCTACATTTTCCCTAAAGCAGAAGGTGGGATAATAAGAAATATAATCTGATAAACTTCTTTGTCAATGATCTAACATACAGATCCCCAACTGGGGGTCCATGAGAAAATGTTTGCATTGTTGCATTTTTTTATATTGCACTGAAACATCAGGTATCTTCAAACTACAACCGGATATGACCCATGGAAAGCAATTAATCTGGCCGAGTGTGAACACGAGGCCGTGCCGCCCATATCACCCTGCCCACCTGCTGGACCCCACACTTGGGCCGAGCGCAAACCTTGATAGAGTGATGCGAGCCACACGAACTGGAAAGTGGCGGAGGGAAATCCGCCCTGGACTTAGCACGCTTACCTGAGGAGGGAGGGAGGCTCAGCTGCCTTTCGAGCCTACCTCTTGGATTCTACGAGGCCTCCTCGCCTTGAGGAGCTCACTAAAGCAGTGTGGGAAACTTCTCCCTAGCTTTGCCGTGCATTGCAGCTAAATCGGACCCCTTCAAACTCATCTTTCAAGGAGTACTGCTTGTTGTGCTTCCCGGATGCTTGGAGAGAAGCAGCTGGAGTCACTCTCTCTCTCAAGGATCCTGGCCAAAGTTGGAGTCACTCTCTCTCTCAAGGATCCTGGCCAAAGTTCCCTGTGCCGTTTAAGGGGGCCGATTTAGCTGCAATGCACAGTAAAGCTAGGGAGAACTTTCCCTGCTATTTCAGCCATCGCTGCTTCGGCCGGTGAGGGCTGCACTCCTTTTTGCATGTTGCACCACCTGCAAATTTGCACATTGCACGTGCCACTCCCTAGAGCAGAGATTTCCAGCCCCACCACAAGCCGGTCCCATATTCCAGAGCTGCAATAGTCACAGGATTTGATCATCCCGAAGCAGCTGCCAGTAGTTGGGCCAGTTCTGTGACTACTACAGCTCTGGAATATGGGACCCCCTTTCCCACCACTGTCAGTCTGCCCCTCTTCATTTTCCTTCACTCCGATAGACCAAGCTTGAGAGAAGGAACACAAAAGAGTTTCCTGGAAGGCTTTGTGCCTGAACCAAGTGCTTTTCCTTGGGCCTCCTGTTTGGAGGCCGAGAGAAAGTGTCTGGTCCGGACACAGCGCCCCAGGGTCAAACTAGGAGCGATGTCCCGCTGCATCGATCCAGCAGAAAAATGAGAAAGGGGAGACGGAGAGAAATAGTCCAGCTGCCAAGGTACACCAGAGTGGGAGGCCAGCGGACCCGAGAGTTTCTTCCCCACCTTCTGAGGAACATGGGACTTTTCACGACCAGGTCCTGAGATCCCTTGCAGTTTGTTCTGCTACTGGAGGATGGGCTGCAGCAGTCCCACCTTGGCCCATGCCAGCTCCCTTGAGTTGCCCATGCCAGGATTGCTGCAGAGAATCTCCCCCTTTGGGGTCTTTTTGGGTGGGTTGGAGGGGGTTGCAAAAATTCCAACTTGGGGTCTGCTTCAGCCTCCTGGTGTGGGGCTTTGAGCGAAGGCTGGAGGGAAGTGCTGTTGGTGGCGAAGAGCCAGAGGGCCTTGTTCCAGTGGGACTGCATCATGGCCTGGAACTGGCTGACCATCTCAGCCCACTGAGCCTCCAGGCACCGGTACCTGGCCTTGCACTCCTGCAGGTCTTCCCTCTGTTTGGAAAGCCTATGCTCGTAGTCCTCAGTGAGGTGCTTCTGCTGAGCTTTCTTCTCAGTCAGATCCAATTTGAACTGAGCCAGCTGTTTTGCCAACTCTTTCCTGTGGTGGCTGTTTAGTTCCAACAACTTCTTCCTGTTGGGGCCCTAAGGAGCCCAGGCAGGCAGGCGAGGAGAGACCAGCGAGGCACCCCTCGATGTGAGTGACATCGAGTTGGCCATTTTTACCCAGCCGGTCATTAGGCAGATCAAACTATAGTCCAGCCTCCAACAGTCTGAGGACTGTGAATTGGCCCCCTGTTTAAAAAGTTTAAGGATCCCTGCACTAAATTCACAAACTGCACTAGTGAGGGGGAAACAAGAGGTGCAGCGTGACGTCAGGGCAGTCTTAAGATGAGGTAGCCATTGCTGAGCTGCACGCCTCAATATTGTTTTGACCATATACAACAGTCACCCTTCTCTGAGGATACCAATTCTCATCCGATCGTTTTATTTCTCAGATGCTCTTTTTAGGTAAGTTTGACCTTAACTGTATTTTCTTTGACTGCAATATTTAATGGCATCAAATAATTTGATTTTGACAACTATCATTTCTTGTTTGATTTTAGATTCAAATGGTTCCCGTGATGAGTGAAAAGCAAAGGAATATTTTGCATTTCTTTAGTAATACAAAAGATAACATTGCTAATGACAGTAGTAACAACAATATATATACTTCACTTAACCATGAGCTGATCAGTGAATTAGAGCCTCCACAGTCCTCGTCAGTCACCATTAGGAAGAACATTCAAACTGGAGGCGGAAAGAAAAAAAAACTCAAAGTATCAAGAAAATATCATTTGGACTACTTGAAATTTGGATTTATTCAAGAACCTGGTAGTGAGCTGGATCCACGGCCACTTTGTATTGTGTGTTCTAAGATTTTATCCAATGAAGGCATGAAACCTTCGAAACTCAGAAGACACTTGCAATCAAAACACCCGGATTTAGCTTACAAATCACTTGAATATTTTCAAAGAATGTATGAAAATATGGAAAAGCAAGTAACTGCTTCAACAAAAATGACGGTTGAAGATAAGTCCTTATTAAAGGCTTCTTATCTGACAGCACTTCAGATCGCAAAAAATAAAAAGCCTTATACGATTGGAGAAGAATTAATTAAGCCTTGCATGTTACAAGCCTGTGAAGAGGTTTTGGGAAAGCAGGCTGTTCAGGAACTGAATGCAATTCCTATGTCCGCTAACACCATTAGGCGCAGAATTGAAGACATGGCTGAAGATATTGAAAATCAGGTTATAAAAATGGTGAAAAATTCCCCATTTTATGCAATTCAACTTGATGAATCAACAGACATAAGTAATAAGGCACTTCTCCTTTGTTTTGTGAGGATTGAGTGTGAAGGAGAGTTACAGGAAGAACTACTTTGCTCACTCAACTTGCCGGGTAGAACAACTAGCTCTGAGATTTTTGAAGCACTGAACAGTTATTTCTTGGAACATGGAATTGAATGGAAAAAATGTATTGGGATATGTACAGATGGTGCCGCAAACATGACTGGCCATCTTTCAGGAATTGTTGCAAAGGTGAAAAATGTTGGTCACCCAGACATTTTGTGTACACATTGCATTATACATCGTGAGCAACTTGTGACAAAAGAAATGTCCCCAGGACTACACGAAGTATTATCAGATATTATTAAAATTGTAAATGAAATTCGACACAAAGCGCTCAATTCTCGAATGTTTGAGGCACTTTGTGAAGAAATGGGTTCTGAGTATACTCACCTTCTTCTTCACACTGAGGTGAGATGGCTGTCCAGGGGCAAAATACTAACTCGACTGTTTGCTCTTCGTGAAGAAGTCAAATTGTTTTTCTATCAGCAAAATAATCCAAAATTTCAGGAACTCTTGTCTGACGATGAGTGGGTAGCCAAGCTTGCATACCTGGCAGATATTTTTGCGCTGTTAAATGAACTAAACATATCTTTGCAAGGACAACTTGAGGTATTCGCACTACGAGGTAAAATGGATGCTTTTCAAAGGAAAATATTACTGTGGCAAACGCGGTTGACTGAAGACGATCTGCAGATGTTTTCAAATTTTGCTGAATATATGAGAGAGAAGGATGTTAACCGGCAGGTAATAACCATTGTTCAACAGCACCTACAATCACTCACAGAATCTTTTGGTCGTTACTACCCAAAGAAAGAAGATCCCAGACATGGCAATATGTGGATAATAGATCCATTTGCAGCAAACATTGAAGATAGCAATTTAAGTCTGCATGAAAAAGAAAACCTCATTGATCTTTCATGCGACGATCATCTCAAAGTTAAATTCCACTCATCCATCTCAAGTCCTCATTTCTGGCTCTCCGTAAAAAGTGAATACCCATTGCTGAGTGAAAAAGCAATGAAAATTTTGATCCAATTTTCAACAACATATTTGTGCGAAAAGACATTTTCATCAGTTACAGCAATTAAAACTCGGTACCGGTCTCGGCTTGAAATAAAAACAACTCTTCGTCTTGCAGTAACGTCATTGGAGCCAAAAATCCATAAACTTATTTCAAACAAGCAGAAACAAATATCACACTAAAAATACGTAAGCTTCAATTGTTTTGTTATAATTACACTAACTTTAATAATTTTGTTACAATTAAACAACCTGTAAATATTTTGTTATGACTAAATAAGTGTTTATAATTTTGTTATATTAAATAGGTGCATTTCATATTAATAAAATGAAAGTTCTCTGATTATTTTACAAATGTAATTATCCTTTTTAAAAAAAAATCATATTGGTGGTTTGTGGGATGTAAAATTATGAATTTGGTGGTCCCTAAGGTCCAAAAGGTTGGAACCTCTGATCTAACAATTGGTTCTATTGGTCTCTAGCCGGCCCCATTCCTAATCCTTGGCTAATGAATGCTCCAGGAGTTATCTAATATACATTTTATTTGTTCCAGGCCATCCCTATTCCTAACTTTTAGCTGAGCTATGCAGGATGTCTAACTCTTTGTTGCTGTTATCAGTCCTTTAACCACCTAGAATTGCTACAAGTGTTACTTGTGCATTGTCAGGGCTCCAAAGTTACCCCCATTTAAATCATGAGTTTCCAGCATCTTAACAAAAAGAGATGACCTAGGGTAGGAAGGGACAAAACTCTACGTCCCAGAATCCCTACGTACTGTAGTCCTTCAGAGAAGCCGCGATGCCAAATCGGCGGGCCACTTCAGGTTCTTAAAGAAGATTTATTCGGTGTAGACATGCCGGTACTGTCTGGGTGCAGCTGACTGAGACACATCGTTCATTGTCACCCTTGACCCTGGTTTTCCCCCACCCCCTGGCTGTATCGTAATTCATATTCTCCAATGGATAGCCAAGAGTAATCAATCATGTTCTCAAGTTAGAATTTTGCGTGGCAGAAACTTTGGTGGCCTAAATACTCCATGAAAACATTTATGAAATGCAGTTTCATTTTTGCAAGCTGTTGCACTGCTCCCCCCTCCCTCTCTGCTGGCAACTCTAAAAGACCAGAAACATATTTTATGAGCTGACATATGCATATATTTTGGGAACAAGCATTCTTTGTTCTTGTCAGGGAGATTCCACATTTACAGGGTTTCCGGCCTTCTTTTGAGTGTATGCTTTAACCTTGCTTTGTTTTAGCATGAGGGAAAAAACATCATGAGCTTGCTTGTTTTCTTGCAGAGATTTCATTTCCAAATTAGGTTACACCAGGATATAAGGAGTGCGGTGTCAGCTGTGCCTCTATTCAATATCCAAGAAAGAAAACCCTAGATTCCATTTAATATAAGGAAAAGTACTTTTACTGGATATGAAGTGATAGCAACAAAAAGAAAGCAAGAACTGAGGCAAAAGGTGTGGAAATTATATAGAAAGTTATCCCAAGTCCCCACCCCCAGCAGTTCAAACTGCACATCCAATCTGAGGTGTGTATAATGTCATGTGGGTTACATCTTCAGATGGCGTCACACATCTGGTATGCCAAGACGGTTGGCTTTGGCCTAGAAAAGATAAGTGGCTGCATTTGTGCAGAAAGCAGGAAAGCGTCCCATCTTTTACAGTTCACACAACTTCAACTTCCATCCCCCAAGGAGCCCAATTTTCCCTCCCCCCATTTCCATGGCAGCCGACAAGAGTCAAGCAGTTAAAGATGTCAGGAAGAATTCTTGGAGGCTAAAAGAGAAGATAGTAAAATAGCAGGAAAATAAATATTCCAGATACAGTTATATATATATACAAAAGTACATTAAGGCTGGTCAGGATATTCAGAACGAAAAGCTTATACAAGTTTAGGGGCCCTGACATCACGGTCATTTACCCATTATTCCAACTGAGAAGGAGGAAAATTGTTTCCAAACAACTAAATATTGAAGTCCTCCTCTCTGTTTCCTGGAATCCAGAATTTCCTTAATTTTAAAATATTGTTCAATCAGAAGAGGAACTGGTGGGGCGGCCTGGTCAGATCGCAAATGGGAAGTATGTTCAGGTTTCAGCAAACTAACATGAAAAACAGTGGATCCTTCTAAGAGCTTTTGGCAGTTGTAGCTGCACTGCAACAGGATTCACAACCCGGACAATTGGGAAAGGCCCAACATACTTAGGTCCCAACTTTTTTTTGATTTCTGGGTGGTCTGGAAATATTTAGTGGACAAAAAGATCTTATCCCCCACTTGGTAGGATTTTTGTAGAACTCTCTTCTTGTTTTATATGATCCTGAAGAGCATTACCCGGTGCTTTATGGGTGGGTAACCAGGTAAGCTAGAGCTGGGTTAACCACTCTGCTAACAATGGGATTGGGGTCTCTTGTGGTAGCTCTGGGATGGGTACAAAATCCTGACCAGTAGCTACTTTGAAAGGGGTGAAACCAGTGCTACTGTGGATGGCGTTATTGTAAGCTACCTCTGCAAAAGGCAATAGATAAAACCAGTCATCTTGTTAATAATTTACATAACATCTAAGATATTGTTCCAATACTGACTTAGTTCTCTCACAAGCCCCATTGATTTGTGGGTGGTGGATGGAGCTTAAGCCCTGGATGGAGCCCAATAACCTCAAGAACTCCATCCAGAAGTTTGAAGTGAATTGAACCTCAGTGAATTTCAATGAATCTGAAATTATACACTCAGGAACACCATGTGGTCTATACACATGTAAAATAAACAGTTTAGCCAAAGTTTTAGCAGAAGGGTAAATTTTGTGCACAGGGCACAAAATGTACCTGTTTGGAAAATAGGTAAGTAACCTCCCAAATGACTGTATTTCCCCCACTCTCAGGTAATTCTACAATGAAATCCATGGCAATTTCCCTCCACGGGGCACTCAGCCTTGCTACATTTTGTAGCAGACCAGTAAATGCACAACTTTCTTCTGAGAGTTCCAGTCCAAGCATTCATGAGCTGCTTTTAACACTAAGCGGTGAGTCTATGTGCATTTGAACACAATGTCCCCAGTGGTGGGATTCAATTTTTTTTTTACTACTGGTTCTGTGGGCATGGCTTGGTGGGCGTGGCAGGGGAAGGATATTGTAAAATCTCCAGTCAGAGGTGGTATTTGCTGCTTTTCAAAACTACTCAAATTTTCCGCTACCTGTTCTCCAGAACTGGTCAGAACCTGCTGAATACCACCTCTGAGAAGGATACTGCAAAGTAACCATTCCCTACCCACCCCACTAACCTGCTTTCCAGGTCTGTTCTCCTGTGCAGGGCAACAAAAGAAGACCCAGCCAATCAGCTGGGACTCAATGGGAGGCAGAGAATAGATGGGGGCGGGGCCAGTCAGAGGTGGGATTTGCCGGTTCTCTGAACTACTCAAAATTTCCACTACCGGTTCCCCAGAACTGGTCAGAACCTGGTGAATACTAACCTCTGGATGTCTCCCACCAGAAGGTCCTGCTGAGTCACACATTTGCTTTCAAGATTGTTTTGGAGATGCAAACAATAGACAATTCACGGGCAGGGAAACTTGTATTAGAAATGTAATGTATTTGTAGAAAGAATTTAATATTTCTTAATACTATTCAGAAGAGTGCCTGAATGAGATAGAAATGAAACATCGTGAGTTGAAATAATAACAATGGGACTAAAGATACTTGAGAAGTATTATTTATTTATTTATTGAATTTCATGCCACTCATCTCTTTTGTAAGATGACTAAGTACACAAGCAAAAATAAAGTGTTCAGAGTACTGCAGCGTAAATTCAGTGCCAGAAAAGTAAACACAGATGACTGAGGCTTCATTTATAGACTTCTTTATAAACATGTAAAGTAAATTTTTCAATACCAGTTGTAGATTCCTCCAACATGGAGCAAACTCAAACAGAAGCAGACATGTTACAGGTTCAGAACAGAGCAGCAACTCAACTTCAGCAGACAAGCAAGTTAGTTTCTCTTTCACTTTAGAGCTGAGCACAGAACAGAGGTAAACCATGCCCAGATTCTCTCTTTAAGTTTCAGCCCTCAACTCAGCTCTCATTGGCTGACCTTGTTACTAAGCATTATTCCAGTTCATGAATATACTCTGACATAAAGCACATTAACCAGTACATCAATGCTAAATGGCTGTAACAATAAGGCTTTTGGTCAAGGGGCTTGGGGTTTCAAGGACATTACCAATATTTTGAAATAGGTTAGGGGAGAAGTTCCTTGTGGCTGTGTCCTGTTTTCTCAGGAATTTGGTCATCAGGGCAGGTGTAGGGGATTTTCTGCCCAAAATCTCCTTGCCAGTCCAGTGGGAAGCTCCCCAAGGGTGGCTAATGTTGCATTCTACAATGTGGAAGCACATGAGCTGTGATTTGTTTTCTCTTCCAGAATTCCTCCTCCAGTCCTGTTAGCTCAGGGATTTCTGGGAGTTGAAGTCCACAAATCTTAAACTTGCCAAGTTTGAAGACTCTTGGATTATGTGGTCAGGAAGACATGAATCTGATCCTGAAAAAATATGGCCCATTTGGTCTGTTTCCTATTGTGTGAAGAAAGAGAGAAAACTTTCAACTGTTTCCTAGAATTGTCTGTGAAATAAATTTTTTTTTCCTGTTTCTACAGCTCTGATGCCTTTGAAGAGGTGATTGTGGATTTCACGGAGAAGGAGTGGAGGCTGCTAGATTTTGACCAGAAGGCCTTGTGCTGGAAAGTCATGAAGGACTTTTCTTGGAATTTGGCTGCTCTGGGTAAGGCCAGACTGTTCATGTCTCTATAAGGGCATGGCAGAAATTCTCACCACAGATTTAGATGCTCCGTGGAAGTGGCTGAGATGATTGACTGATCAACATCAAAACGTTAATTTGTTTCTTGGCTGAATTTTTTTTTATATGTCACGAGAACTTGCTCGATAACAATTTGCAGATATCATTTCCTGGCTTGTTTATTGTGTGAATAAACCTGCAGCGCAGATTGGCATGTTTTTGAGGAGGGAGACATCCCTTCTTCATCCTTCCTAATTCTAATCAAAATGTTAATTTTCTTTCTTTTTTCAAAACAGCTGACGCGTCTGTGAATGAGAATAACAAGCAGGCAAGGTTAAATCTACTCCAAATGGAGAAGAATGAAGTAAAAGTAAGCCTTAGCCATCAGAGGAATACCAAAAGAATAGAGAGAAAGCAGTCAGAAGATGGTGGAGAGAAATTGTCCACTTCTCTTCCTGTTGTTATATGTGGCTTCCTGTCCCAGCAAGATCAGGAAGAAAAAAGGAAAATACAGAAAAAAAGAAAAAGTGAATTTGAAGTACATAAATATAGCGGGAACCAGACCAAAGAAAAACTGCACGCCTCTAGACATTATGGAGAATAATTCTTTCACTCCTACTTCACCAAAGAGGAAACGCCAATTATGTAGCTCTGTAAAATCTGGAGGGGATCCCAGTCTGAACAGAAAGAGGGAACCTGGCACGCAGAGGGGAAAGAATTTCAGCAGTAAAAGTAATCTTAATAACCTCCAAAATATCCACACCGTGGAGACACCACATAAATGTCAGTATTGTGAAAAGACCTTTACCCAGAGAAGACATTTTAACCTTCATCTAAAGACCCACACAGGAGAGAAACTGTATCGATGCTTCGAATGCAGAAAGAGCTTTATCCAGAAAGACCAGCTTGATCTTCACGAAAGGTTCCACACTGGGGAAAAACCATATAAATGCAGGGAATGTGGAAAGAGGTTCAGTATCAAAAGTAACTTCAGTCGCCACCAAAGGAGTCATGTAGGGGAGAAACCCTACAAATGCCTAGAGTGCGGGAAAAGCTTGATCATCAAAAGTGCCCTGGCTCTTCACCAGAGGATCCACACAGGAGAGAGGCCATTTAAATGCATGGAATGTGGACTGCACTTGATTACCAAGGGGAAATTGAATCACCACCAAAAGATCCACACAGGGGAGAAACCATATAAATGCCTCAAGTATGGGAAGAGCTTTACCCGGAAAACACATCTTCATCGTCATGAAAGTATCCACACGGGAGAATGTCATGGAGCCCAGTTCAGAGGGGGAGGAAGAGGAAGATGAGGACGAGGACGAGGAGAAGGAACTGGGACCGTCCAACAGGGATGGTGGTGTAATAATAACATATAATAACAGATAATCAGAGTTGGAAGGGACCTTGTAGGTCATCTAGTTCAACCCCCTGCCCAAGCAGGAGACCCCACACCATTTCTGACAAATGGGAGTCCAATCTCTTCTTGAAAGTTTGAAGTGATTGCGCTCCCACAACTTCCGAAGGCAACTTCTGTTCCATTGGTTGATTATTCTCACTGTCAGAAAGTTTCTCCTTATTTCCAGGTTGAATCTCTCCTTCAGTATCCATTATTCCTTGTCTGGCCTTCGGATGCTTTGGAAAATAGCTTGACCCCTTCCTCCTCCCTGTGGCAGCCCCTCAAATATTGGAAGACCGCTATCATGTCTCCCCTGGTCCTTCTCTTCACTAGACTAGCCAGGCCCAGTTCCTGTAACCATTCTTCATATGCTTTAGTCTCCAGTCCCCTCATCATCCTGGTTGCTCTTCTCGATACTTTTTCAAGAGTCTCAACATCTTTTTTATAATGTGGTGACCAAAACTGGATGCAGTATTCTAAGTGTGGTCTTACTAAGGCAGTGATGGCTAACCTTTTTGGACTCCTGTGCCAAAAATGGCACATGCGCTTGCACAGGTGTGCTCGTGTGCTAGCACCCAGAAGGCAATGTGTGCGGCCCTCCCATGTCCTTTGTGCATGTGCGTGCAATCCCCCCCACCCTCTGCCCCTTTACCTGCACTGTGCATCCCAGCTGATTTTCGGTCCGTTTGAGGCCTTTTTCGGCCTGCCAGAGGCTTGAGGGAAGCCTTTGCAGGATGAAAAATAGGCCCATTTTGTCACTTCCTGTATTTCCGGAAAAAGGTCTCAAATGGGTTGAAAATCGGCTGGGAGGCGTGCGCATGCACAGTGAGGAAAGTTTGCCTGGGGCTCATGTGCCCGCACAAATAGCTCTGCGTGCCATGGTACTATGGCTTTATAGCGTGTCTCCCTTAGCATGTTTGGAGAGGCCAGGGGCTTAGGATGATGCTGTCCCAGTCCCCAATGGGAGGGCTGCCTGCCTGCACAGACACAGCGGAGTATCCAGCTGCTGACAAGCAGTGATGCTGATAGGCAGCAGATCTCTGATGAGGAACAGCCGGCTCCTCCATTTTGTCCAAGGGCAAGGAGAGCAGTGCCTCGGCAAGCCCAGAGAAAGGCTGCAAGGCTGTTGTGGCCCACCAGCTGTCAGCAAAGCTGGCAGCAGAATCAGACGATGAGGAGGTTGGGGTGGAGGGGAACAACAGTTCGTCCTTCTGAAGATTTTGCTCATTGTGTATCGTGCCACAGAGACTGCCAGAACTTAATTTGCAGCCTTTCAGCTGGGCGCTCATGCAAGGAACTGATAAGGTCTGTGTCAGGATTCCAGCAATTGCCCTAATTAAATCATGATTCCTGAGCCAAACTTCAAAAAACTTCAAAGGATTTATTAGAGGCAACATTCTGGCACTGCCCTGTATGAAGCCAACTCTGGCATACATAATTTACAGTCACCTGTGACCCTGTTTCCCCCCCTCCCCCCTGGGTGTCTCATAAGCCAGATTCTCCAATTGAGCATATTCATAGGCTAGGTGTCATCATTCCCATTCTCTAATTAAATATATTCGCAGCCAAAAACTCTGGTATTTTAGTTACAATCTTTTAAAGATAAGAGTTGGAATGTACTTTCACTTTCCAACTGCTGCACTGCTCTTCCAATTTTCTTCCTCCTGGCCCCCTTTTTATGGCAACTACTAAAACAGACATTGGAATGTTTTATGAGTTGACAGTCTGTTGCTGCCATTAACTCCTTGAAGGACTATTGCCTGGACTTTTCGGTGGGTGAAGGCAATTAATTCACAACAGGTAAATCAGGGTTTTTCGTGACAAGGAGTCTGTTTCTGGCTTCTGCTAAGGCTACTTGGGAGGAGGTCACCCCAACCCTCCTCACAATGAACCTCTGAGATGGAGTAACTTAAAGGGAAGCAATGGGGAGTGAGTAGTCTTTACCAGGAACAATTATTTGCTTTGGCTTACACTCCCTCCAGCTTCGACTCATGCCTGTTGCTGTTTTGCGCTGCCTTGCTTTGAAGATTGCTCTTGACTTTTGTCTTGCATCTTGCCCTTGTTTTGTGGGCTGCTTTTGGCCTTTACTCCTCTTGCTTTTTGCCTTGGACCTTTTCTTTGCCTGGAGGACTGCCATTGTCTTGTATTCTTGACTTGTGGACTGGACTTGAAACCCTGGATCTTTCCCCTGAGAGCGTGTTCCTACTCTCGGGACTTCAGTTGTCCTATAGGATCTGTTGTTTGGGGGACTGTGGCTGCCTTCAGAGTAGCCTGGAGATGGAGCCTTACTGGTTGTTGGAGGACCATTTCCTGGACCATTTGTTGAGATAAAGGACTCTCTAGAGCAGGGGTCTCCGACCTTGGCAACTTTAAGACCTGTGGACTTCAACTCCCAGAATTCCTCAGCCAGCAAAGTCTTAAAGTTGCCAAGGTTGGAGACCCCTACTCTAGAACATGGGTGTCAAACTCATCATGTTGCTGTCATGTGACGTTTTCCCCATTTGTGGAACAGGGGTGGGTGGCCTGTGTGTGACACATCCAGCCTGCAGGCCGTCAGTTTGACACCCTTGCTGTGGAGCAGAGCAACTTTAAGATTTATGGGCTTCAACACCCAGAACCCATAGCTGGCTGAGGAATTCTGGGAGTTGAAGTCCACAAGTTGCCAAGCATAGGGACCATTGCTCTTGAGGCCTGCCTTGCATTGACCACTTGGGTCATAACAGAGAGATTGTATAAATGAGTGGAATGTGTTTCAGAAAGGAGATTCCACTTAATTGCCATCAAAGGAGCCACCCAGGGCATAAAAGAGGACCTGACCTGGGATGCCCTCATTGCAGCCCTGGTCAAAAGGGCCCAGCAGAGATTATACTACCTGAGGCTTCTCAGAAAACAACAACTGAATGAAAAACTGCTGGTGACCTTCTACCACTGCACCATGGAGACTATCTTAACTTACTGCACCTCTGTATGGTTTGCACAGTGGCAGATAGGAAAGCACTCCAGAGGGTTAACATCATTGCCCAGAGGATCATTGGTTGCCCTCTCCCCTCTTTGGAAGAGCTTCATAGCTCCAGCTGCCTTAAGAAAGTTCAAAACATTCTCAAAGATCCATCTCATCCTGGGCACCTTTTTTTTTTTGAACTATTACCATCTGGCAGATGGTACAGGACAATAAAAACAAAGACATACAGGCTGAAAAGAAGCTTCTATCCCAGGGTATCCCTACTGTATAGTGCAATATTAATGTAATATCAGGGGGTTTCAATTCAATGTATAGAATGTGAAGGATATGTGTTTGTGTTCATTTTCATAGTCATAATGTACACTGAAGATGGTGTTTGATTTAATTGTACAAGGTGGAATGACAATAAACTAAACTAAACTAAACCAGGGTCCCCAAACCTTGGACCACAGACTGGTCTACTGCCCATTGAGAACCGGACCATGTAAGTGGCCGACAATCATATGAAGCTTTGTGTGATGACCCGGGGCATGGCACAAAAGCAACAAAGTCACAAAAATAGGTAAAGTCTCTTTAATACCTCCAACTTGGCCCCCTATGTCCAGTTATCTTCGGCTGGAGATCAAACTCTTCCAAAAACAGTCAACAAAGGGAAGAAATGCAGTCCGAACTCAACGTACAGATAAAGTAGAAATTAAAAAAAACTAACACAAACCACGCTGAAGTAAGTAACACGACAGGCCAGGTTAATNCAAAACCCAGATAAGCCTTGACAAAGACAATGCATGCTTTGCTTCCAGCAAGGAGCTGTATGCAAACGCTCTACTTATATCCTGTTCTCCCAGTTGCAACTAATGAAAGGGATCAGGGCCCTTTCCTCTCCCATAAGTCATGTTGCTCCCTTCTCCATTCCTCCCTGCGTGCCCTAGGATGAAGAGGGAATGGCCCTGGATCTTCCTCTGCATGCCCAGCTGGATTGTGCCCTTCCCCCGTTTCCTCCACAACCACCAGAGCCACACTCCCACTCCCTATCAGCTGCTCAATCTCTCAGAATCAGACTCAACAAGGGCATGACAGGAAGCCAGGTTCATTTAACAACCATGTGACTAATTTAATGAGTGCAATAGTCGCTTAACAACTGTGGCAGGAAAGATTGGACAATGGGACGAAATCCACTTAACAGTCTCGCTTAGCAGGATAAATTTTGAGCTCAATTGCGGTCCTAAATTGCGGACTACCTGTGTTTCCCCTTGAGTGTTGCATCCTTTCCCAGTGTAGCAGTTTCCACAGGTTTTGTATCCTTGAAGGCAAGATTGTCAGGTAGGCTAATAGACAAAAACGAGAAGCAGACAACTGTGTGTGTATTGTTGTTGTTGACTAGGGATTAATTTCCGTGTCTTCCCACTTTTAGCCTGACATGTTAGCCAATAGGTGGGCATAGCGTATCCCTTAGATTTAGTTAGCGTAACCTGGTTTCGTTGGAAGAACTGCAACAGGAAGGCTCACACACGCAACACACTAAAAGCCAAAGTTAGGCCAGCTCCTATTCGGGCTTAGCCGTGTGTGAAACTCTGCTTCGTTCTCACACATTCAGGTTGGAGTCCAAATAAAGTTCCAGACCAAAGAAACATTGTAGTGTCATTTGATATTGTGGGAAACGAGGGGATTTGGTCATTCCCAACTGGCTCTGCAGGATTTTTTTGGGGGGAGGGGTTGACATGCAGACAAGCTCATTTTAGAACGACGGCATTGAACTATTTAAACAGCTAAATAGTGGGAAAATTACGTCCTTGGCATAAGGTGTGTCGAAATAGGTTGATTTGGGAAGAAAAGGGGGGACAGTTTTAAACCCTAATTACTGAGGTCATTGTGAACCCAATTGTCTTCTCCTAATCAGAGTAACAGAGTTGGAAGAGGCCATGGAGATCTTCTAGTCCAACCCGCTGCTCAAGTAGGAGACCTTATACCAGAGGTCACCAAACTTGGCAACTTTAAGACTTGTGGACCTCAACTCCCAGAATTCTGGGAGTTGACGTCCACATGTCTTAAAGTTGCCAAGTTTGGGGACTCCTGCCTTACACCACTCCAGACAAGTGGCTGTCCAATCTCTTCTTAAGAGCTACATTGCGGACATCAAAATCAGGGCTCTCCAATCCCTGGGCCGCAGCTCATTAACAGAGCCGTGGTCCGTTCAGAACTGGGTGCTTTGATGGTGAACACGTATGCACACACTATTGCACTTGTGCGAGTGGCGAACGAGCATGTTTGTGTGCGTGCAAAGCTCCGATTTGTGCAAGGGGTGGGTACTTGCACTCTTGCACGAAGATCTATTCACTCGCACAAATGGAGCTGCGTGAACCAGAAGTGGGATTCAATTTTTTTTACTGCCGGTTCTGTGGGTGTGGTTTGATAGCCGTGGCAGGGGGAAGACCGGTTCTCCAGAACTGGTCAGAACCTGCTGAATACCACGTCTGGTGTGAACCCACACCTGCCACTCTCATCAAACAACCCCCCCCAACCCTCAGGCTGCCAAGCCAGAGAAGTTGGAGAGCACTGATCTTAGCCAATCCTTCCCATTCATCCTTCAGAGCTGCAGAGTGGCTAACAATGTTAGGTACTCCCTTACGAGCCTCCCCTGTCAAGATCTGGAAGCATGGAAGAAACTCCCAAATATTAATGGTAACTCTCAAGTTGCTTCCTTGCCGCAAAACTTGCATTTGTGGGTCTTGGGATACAACTGGAGGAAGTGTGTGGAGCCCGTTTATGACCAGGTGAGAGTGATTTGGTCTGATAGAAGTGATTCATTTGTCGGGACAGATCAAATAACTAGATCAAGGCTAGTGGCTAACTGGCTTAAATAAACCCAGTCTGCTCAAAAGCCTTCACAACAGGCCCTTGACCCAGGAAGTGAACATTACATTAAGTTAAAGAGTTTTTCTTTAAATAATATCATCTTCCTGAGTTTTGTTTTGTTTTTGCAGCTGGAATTGAGGTTCCACTTAAGTGATAAGCTACTGATAAACTCCTTTTTGTTGATTATTTCTCTTCCACTTTCCTCCTGGTATTTTTCCAGTCCCTCCTCTCCCAATCTTTTGCTCCCACGATTCTAATGCCAATTTTTTTTTTTCCTTTCATTTTTACATTTTTGTCCTTCTGTTAGGGGTTTAGACAGTGGTGGGCTTCAAACATTTTAGCAAAGGGTTCTCTGCCTGATTGTAGGTGGGCATGGCCATGGTGGGCGTGGCCTAGTGGGGGGATGTTTTTGCCCTCCCCGTTCCCAGCCAGTCCTTGAGTACTGAAGATGCGCAGTTAAGATACGCCTATACGCATTTATAATTCTGGGCACACCTAACCCATTATCCCCAAATATTATTAACCCTATAACATGTATACATCCCTACCCTATTCCGACCCTTAATAACTGATCCCCACCTGGTGCCACCTTCACCATGTTTTAACCTAAGTCCTAATTACCACCTATATGTGCCCCAACCCACTTTAACAATATGCACTACATCCATAAAGAGCCAGTTCCAGCAGCCCCGCAGTTGTTGCAGAATCCATCCTGCAGCCCCGTAGTTGTTGCAGAATCCATCCTGCAGCCCTGCGGTTGTTGCAGAATCCATCCTCAGCTCTGCTGAGTCATTCCAAAGCCATTGGCCAGCACACAAGCAGAAATACAGATCTTGCAGCAGGAGAGAGAAGGTGACATGGCCAGCTGACTTGCTACGAGGCATATTCGGAGCTGACAGACTTTGGGTCTACTCTGAGCCCAACACCCAGGCTCTGGAGTTTTTCCTCGAGCCTCCGAGAGGGTGAAAACGGCCTCCCCAGGCTCCGGAGACTGGAAGCCAGAAATGGGCCCATTTCTGTCCTTCTCAAACTTCCGGGAGGCCCGTTTTTCGCCCTCCCTGAACCTCCGCGTGCGCCCTTACACTTACCTGCATCCAAAACGAGCCATTGTGGGGACTCCTGGGAGGGGAGGGTGTGAGGTGGGCAGGGTCAGCCAGGAGTGGGATTTGGGGGTTCTCTGAACTGCACAGTCTTCGCTAGGGGCTCTCCTGAGCCCCTGCGAGTCCCCAGCAGCCCACCCTTGAGTTTAGAGTAGTGTTTTTCAAGCTGGCTATACAATTTTGGGAGTTGAAGTCCACAAGCCTTCAAGTGGCTAAGAATGAGAAACACTGATTGATAGGATGTTTCTTCAGACTGGGGAAAGCTTTTGAAACAGGGAATGGATACAGAGACATCTCCATAGCCTCTTACATAGTGTTACTATGACATTGGGGAATATGGTCTATACAGTCCCTGGGCCAATCCCACCTCTCTAAAGTCTTGGGAGAGGCTCCTCGATAGCCAATACCTTAACATTAAACACACACACACACACACACACACACACACACACACATATTTAGAAGGGGCAAAGTAATCTAATTATTATGTATTTAATGACATCTAAATTAAAACACATTTAGTTTCAGTCCTCGCCTTGTTGACTTCTTTTACCTGTGTTGGGGAATGTACAGATCTCCTGTGCCACCAAAAGGTGAGTTAGGATTCTTGGCTTGAAAAAAAATTGAGAAGTCCTATTGATTTCCTTTGACCCAGGATTTAGGCCCAGCTGTAGTTGCTGAGTTTGCTGTCTGTTTATTCCCTGCTTTTATTCTGATGGATTTTGGTTGCATTCTTTAATGATGACCCAACAACGGGAGCCTGAAGAAGTAATTTGGAATTTTCAAATCCATCTCTCCTTTGGCCATAAACTTTCACTGTTTCTGGCCTATCACCTTCTTCGACTGAATTCAGACAGCTCTTATGAGGAAACATTTCTGGTAGTAGCTTTTGAATACCTCAGGTGCTTTGTGACTATTGATTACTCTGGTGAAATAATTTAAATGTTGTGTCAGATTCTGATTTCCCCCTTCCAAACATACCAAATATCTCTAATGTTTCCTCACAGGACTCATAATAGTGTGTTCTGATTTTGTTTTTTTCTCTGGAAATGTGTTTGATCACAACCAACCATCTTTTGGGAAGTTGCTTATTGTTAACCTGTATTTTCTTTCCCTTCTAGCTCCAACCTTGGCAACTTTTAAGGCTTCTGGGAGTTGAAGTCCACAGGTCTTAAAGTGGCTAAGGTTGGACATCCCTGCTGTAGCTGGAATAATATTTGCTAAGGTGTATAATTTTGACTTTGCAAAGTCAAAGTGAAGTTGTGCCAACTTCACAAAATTACCTCCTTCGGTGGTGGGGGTAATCTTGTTAAATGGGCATTTGCTCACAGTGTGTGTTTTCTTCTGGTATATGGTGTGCCCTAGTGTGCCATCTGTTTTTTTGTAGATTAGTACATCTAGGAATGGTAGTGGTTTGTTTCTGTTTCCATGGTGAACTTGATTTTGGGTGTGTGTTGTTTAATCTACCAAAAATACAGATGGCACCTTAGACACCACCATATATCAGAAGAAAACACACACCAAGCGCTACCTCAACGCCCAATCCCACCACACCCAGCACAGATAAATTCCGTGGCCAAAACACTAATCACCAGAACCAAAACGCCTGGCAGACAAGACACGCATAAAGACTGAAACTATGCACCTGACTAAAGTACTGACAGCCAATGGCTTCCACAAAAGCAAAATCACCGGCTTGATCCACCAAAAACACACTGAGACATAATGGAGACCGAGCAATGAACAAACCTATGGAACAGCTGTCCTGCCTACATAAGAGGAACTACAGACAAACAATTAAGATACACACAGGTATCACATCAAGACTGCCTTCAAAACAGACAAAAAATAGCAGCATCCTTAGAAACCCCAAAGATAAAATGACTGGAAAACAAGGCATATAACAAAGTCCCTGTGCTTCATGCCCGGCCACATACATTGGACAGACCATGAAGAGAATAAGTACCCGCCTGGATGAACACAAAATGTGGTAAAAAGGTGAACACACTTCCTCACTAGTCCAGCACATGAAAGCCACAGGTCAAACTCAACTCATCTGGCACAAAACCTAGCCACATATAGAAAACCACCAGCACAGAATCATCAGAGAACCATAGAGATTGAAAAAGACCTGAACACGAACAGAAGAGATTGATTCCACAGACTGTCAATCATTTTGAAGCCTGCACTCTCAAATAGAACAGATCTCCACACCACAAGCCAGGCAAACACCTGGGCCACAAACAGACTCCTCTGTACCTCCAGCTCAAACACACCCGCAACCAGACACCCAAATGTAACCTAGCTTCCCTAATAGATGATAGCCATCCTTTTACTCAGAGCCCAAGTGCACTAAAAGCTCTAATACAAAAACACAGTGTTGCCAGCCAATCAAGACAAAAAAAAGCCACAAAACAGAAGATATTAGAAACACCAATCAAGCAGAATATAACAACTCAAAGACCAGTAAACACAGACCAAGACTCCCACATCAGGATGAAGAAAAACAATTCTGGCACAACAGAGGTAGCCCCAAATTTAAAACTGAAACAACTGTAAAAGTCTGGCTCAGAGATGAACACCAATACAGAAGCCTGATGATGGCAGATGAGATTCTGGCTGAAACGTTGCTACAACTTTAACAAGCACTACAGTGACGTGGATAATACCCGAAGGAAGCTAAACAGCATATATAATATATATATTATATATATATATATATATATATGTATATATTATATATGTGTATGTATATGTATGTATGTATGTATGTATGTATGTATGTATGTATGTATGTATGATGTTATATATATGCACATGCTCAAAAAAATAAAAAGGAAGACTTTGAACACATATGATAACTCCAAGTCAAGCACACTTCTGTGAAATCCAAACTGTCCACTTAGGTAGCAAACCTGATTGATAATCAATTTAACATGTTGTTGTGCAAATGGAATAGACAACGGTGGAAAGCATAGGCAGTTAGCAAGACATCCCAATAAAGGCAGCGTTTCTGACGGTGGTGACCACAGACCACTTCTCAGTCCTAGGCTTTCTGGATGATGTTTGGTCACTTTTGAATGCTGCAGGCTTTCACTCTAGTGGTAGCATGAGACGAAGTCTACAACCCACACAAGTGGCTCAGCTCATCCAGGATGACACATCAATGCGAGCTGTTGGCAAGAAGGTATTGCTGTGTCTGTCAGCGTAGTGTCCAGAGCATGGAGGCGCTACAGAGACAGGTCCTTCCCTCAGGAGACGTGGAGGAGGCCGTAGGAGGGCAACAACCCAGCATCAGGACCGCTACTCCGCCTTTGTGCAAGGAGGACAGGGGGAGCACTGCCAGAGCCCTGCAAATGACCCCCAGTGGTCCACAAATGTGCATGTGGGCTTGCTCAAATGGTCAGAAACGACTCCATAGGTGGTATGAGGCCCGACGTCCATAGGTGGGGGTTGTGCTTACAGCCCCAACACCGTGCAGGACGTTTGCATTTGTCAGAAACATCAAAATTGGAAATTTGCCACTGGCCCCTGTGCTCTTCACAGATGAAAGCAGGTTCACACTGAGCACAGTGAACAGATCATGAGGGTCTGGAGACGCCGTGGAGAACATTCTGCTGCCTGCAACATCCTCCAGCATGACCGGTTTAGCAGTGGGTCAGTAAGGGTGTGGTGGCATTTCTTTAGGGGCTGCACAGCCTCCATGTGCTTGCCAGAGATAGTCTGACTCCATAGTACCGAGATGAGATCCTCAACCCTTGTGAACCATAACCCAGGTGCAGTTGGCCCTGGGTTCCTCCTAATGCATGACAATTGCTAGACCTAGGTGC